>BQKN01062900.1:112862-164278 GCA_022839385.1 Asparagus kiusianus | reverse complement strand
AGAAGAGTCATGTAAGGTTTGCTCCTGCAAAGGAGCCGACACCTGCACGACCGGCTGTTCCAGAGGAGAAGTCGTAGCAGTAGTTTCGGGCAACGCTATAGGTGAAACAGTCGCCGTAGGGGAGCCAGATAAATGTTGCTCTTGTGGAGGAGCCGACACTTGCGCAAGTTCTTGCTCTAAAGGAGCAGCTGAAGTAGTCCCGGGAGTAGGTGAACCTGCACGAAAAAACGGTCGGAACGCGGAAAGAGCGTGTGGAATAAGTCGAAAAAAAACTAAGCTTACCGGTGAGATAAAAAGGAGTATAACCAGATGCTTTATCAGATGGAGCCTTGGGAGCGTCATCAAAAATGGTTATATCATCCATGGAAGTATGCTCTTCATCTTCCGCATCATCACCCGGCAAATTGCTAACTTCAGCATCCTCACCACCTCTATCTTCATCAGCTCCATCACCAATCGAGGAACCTTCATAATCAACTCGCTCCTCATCATCCCGGGTAGCGGAAGGTTCAGGAAGACCTGTGTTGATAGCTGGTTTAGTCATAAGTCCCATTGTAAGACTGGGCATTAAACCACCAGGTTGCGACATTAGTACTAAAGGAGGAGGTGATAAATTTCCTTCGAGACCCCCTGATTCTAAGGCAGGAGACTTAGGAAGGTCCATCGCTGAAGCAGATTCTGCATCTGCGGCCATTAACTCATCCTCTTCATCTTGAGGGGGATGGTAAGAAGAAGCATCGTTCGATAGGGCTGGGCCATGAGAACGAAGCCCAGTTTTATATGGTAGGCCCGCAACAGAAGATTCCTGTTGTTCTTCATCTTCAGCAGCTCTGATGGCATCAACCATCAATTTAGATTTTTGTTGACCTTTGGGGGGAGGCGAATCAACCAGCAACTTCCGACGAATCTGTTTATCACATTTGCCGGTCTCATCCGTTGAGAGTTTTCTCTTCCCAGCTGCTCTGGTCATGGGGGGATCAACCGCTTGTTGCTCTTCCGCCGGAACAGGCTCAGCTCTTTGTTCCTCTTCCTGTCCAGCCGGTTGATTCTCGATGGATAGGAACTCGTCAATCCCTCTCAAGCGGGATGTCTTGGACCCCTTTCTTAAAGCATACATATGCCTAATGTCTTTTAGGCAAGATGTATTCAGGTTGTAATTGGGAGTTTGAGAAGCGGTGAAATACCAATTACAGAAGCTTATAGAAGTGTAGGAGTTGGGTGTTTTATGAGGAAGCCTAAAGATGGCTTTAGTACAACCTACCACAGAATAATACCAAGCCCTGGCTCCTTCATATAAATTGCCCACAATTGAGAGTTGAGGACGAGGGTTCCCGACGTACACTTGATCGTACCCAAATTGGCAAGCAAACCTATAGGGCTGGTAAGGCTCGATGAAACAGTAAGCGCCTTGTCGGAAGATCAAATAACCAAGCCAATGAAAAACACCCCCGCTCAGCTGAGTGAATCCATTAGGACCTGCTACATCCTGATACTCCGCTCCATAAACGCCGCCTTCAAAATCAGGAAAATAGCGGAAGATATGGAAATGAGTGTCTTGCGCCAAAATTTGACGGATCCTAACCATATACCCCCTTTCTATTTCGCAGACTCTAATCGTTGCACGAACGGGATGAATGAATCTCCTGGGGGAGAGGCTGCACTCATCAACGGAGGACAGTGTAGCACGTACTAAGCCATTAGATAGGTGTATGGCAATGGCACCCTGGGATTGGGAGTTTTGAAAGTCTTGTGACCCTCAGACTCCACCTCTGAAACACCAACGAAGTCCGAGGCCAACTCCCGTAGTCCATGCTGCAAACAACTCACCATAGCATGAAGGAGACTCACAGGTTTCCCATGAGACAAAAGGACAGCCGGGTAGATCACCTCAATAGCGAGAGCGTCGACCGGCCTAGTAGGAACTGTTCGCGGGAAAAATTGCGTTCTTCTTCATTGAGGATTCCATTACAAATTTTGAAAACAACTTTATGCGTTTACAAATATCCGGTCTTTTTATAAGAGCCGGTTACAATGGAGATCAAAATAAAGAAATAAAAAATTACAATTCTCTCTGAACAAATCACGAGTTTCCTGTTTTACGGTCGCTCGCTTTGTGGGTTCTTCGCCTGCGCCGGGGTTGATTACCGTTGACCACCGCGAGATCTGGATCCAAGCAGATCTACAACGTATTACGGGTATTATCCCACCAAGGAGATAATAGTCGGGAGGGATCGTTTCACCAAGGAAACGACCGCTCGAATCTCGGGATCTAAGAACCAAGCTTAGATTCGGAGTAGAACGATGTAGATCTGAGGATTAGCTTCTTCGAACTCCTGCCTTTTTTGTCGCGGGTGCTCGCCAAAAACTGAATCCGAGGGTCCAAGCTTCAAGCCTTGACAATTCCGAGTTGAGGTGATAATCCGGCAGAGTTTCGGCTCTTCAGAAGTTCCACCAAAAAGTCCCCTGAAATGAACAACCACCCCTCCTATTTATAGCCTCTCTTCACTGTGCGTTTGCGCACAAGAGAGAGGGGGGGGGAAGTCGGGCCACCTCAGGGTGGCTCGGCTCATGCCGAGCCACCCTGAGGTGGCTCGGCCTTGGCCGAGCCACCCTAGGGTGGCTCGGCTTTGGCCGAGCCACCCTCGGGTGGCTCGGCTTGGGCCGAGTCACCCCGGGTTGGCTCGGTTTAGGCCGAGTCCCCGGGTGTTTTGTCCGTTTTGCCGTTTTTCGGTGTTTTCGGTTCTCCGTTGTTCGGATTTGATTCGGTTTGTGGTTGACTTGGTTCCCGATTTGGCAGTATTTCCGCCTTGGTGTTTGCGTTCGAATCCTCTCTTGGTTGGATGACTCGTTGACTCCCCGAACCATTGACTTGAATCCGCATGCGAATGGGTGCATTCCGTTGTTCACGTGCGGTTCGATAGCTTCGTAGCCTCGTTAGCTCGCTTCGTCGCCCGAACGTCCGTTGATTTGTCGATTCCTTGTGTCGAGCTACGTTAAGGGACCTATAGGCAGTTTTATACGCCTACAGATACCCCCTCCAAAGTGTTCCAGCCTCATTCTTTTATAGAAGAGTCTGGAATGCTTTGGATATGATTGCCCCTACTCCTTGTCAGTGTAACGGGACCTGGAACGACTTTTGTTCTGTATTCCTTCACTCCTTCAGGCTATTCGGTGCTTTGTCGAATGCTTGTGAGGATTCCGGTGCTGCATTTATTGTCTGACCGTTGTCGGAATTTGAACTTGAAGTCGATTTCTGATTTTCCAATCTTTTAGCTCGTGCTCATTGGTTCGACGTACAACTAACCTTCGATTGTTGGCGTTGAGTCTTCATTTGTGACGCGTTGTCCGGCGTCGTTTTATTGAGTTATCCTTAAGAATATCTTTAGAAAAATATTCTCCAGGAACTTCTCAATAAAAATAGGGAATAGTTTATACTCGTATACCTTATTGGAGTATTTCCGTGCTCAAAATAAGCTGAACCGGCTTGAAAATGAGCCAAAAAAAGGCAGTAATTTGGCTCAAAAAATTTCTTCCGCTCCTTCCGAATGTGTGGGAGAGACAGGAATAAACCAAAGATGGGACCCTCAGTTGTTTTGAAGTCGTTTCGACGCTTGATTCAACCCCTTTTGGATTGATTTTGACTGGTCCGGTTTGGTTCAACTTGGTCCGGTCCGGTTCAACTTGGTCCACTATAAAAAGAGGGGTCTTTTTCTTTTCTCTTTCTTTTCTTTTCTTCCCCTAGGGCCGGCCGAACCCCCTCTCTCCCCTTTTTTGAATTTTTTCTTCCCTTGAACATTCTTTCGCCTTCAAATCTTTTTATTTGTCCTAGATCTAGGGTTCCTTTGGATCTTGGACTGAAAAATCCCTCAAAAAGCCATTCTTTAAAAATCCTCTCAGGCCCTTCGAGCGCGTGGTGAAAGTTTCCTAAAAGATCCCATCTTTATTGGATCTCGAGCCTTTCTTCAGGTAAATCCTCCACAATTTTGGTCTTTTTCATGCTCAGTTCAATTTATGCATTTGTGGGATCGCATGTGAGGGTCGAGGGTGTGATTTGATGCCTCGAGTTAATCTTTCAGGGGGGTAGATCTGATAAAAAGTGATCTTTTTTCTAGATCTGACCTCTTTTAACTTATTTTGCAGCTTGACATGTCGCGTGCTTCGAGAGGTCGTTCCCCTGCTATGTCGGCTGATGGCGCGCCTCCCTCCTATGCTGGTGAGCTATTTTTGGCAGTATTTGGAAATTTACAAATTAGTCCTTATTTTCTTGTAAATTTACAAACTGGTCCTTTTTTACCCCACGTTGTTCTCCTTGGCGAGGCAATCGGGAAGAGCCTTGATTCTCGTTGGTGAGGATCGACGCTTCAAAGATATGTTTTGCCTGGTCGAAACTATATCTCAAAATTAAAGGGGGCGATTTGACGCTACATTACGCTTTATAAGGCAGGGATATGTTGTTGACATACCCTGTGTTGTGATTGCACAATGTGGCCAAATCGTCTCACCCTTTATAAGGCAATGACTCTATCTTAACTATTTGTAAGATGAGTTCAATTTCCTTTTATAATCGAGACTAACCAGTGATTAACTGTCTATTTTGCAATGGGGTACCCTTCTGGGTCATTCTCGTCCCACGCAGTCTGTGGGCGTCGTGGCGAGTATTACTCGACCTCCGATGATCCTTCCCCTATTCCAGCTACTCCTCAGTTTGCTTCGGGCACGTCGACTGAGGTTGCCCAGGTGGTGAGGGAGGGTGGTCATCGAGCTGTTCGTCAGCTAATCACAGACGCGCCTTTTGTGAAGGACGCCAGCTCTACTCAGCCTCTTCGGAAGAGTGATTTCCTATTTGGTGATTCTGTCGATGACCCAGAAGCCGTATTCATTGATACTGAGTGGTGGCTCCATAGGACCGGCAGTGGCTTCCTATACTTGCCGGAGATTCCTCGGCATCGCTCATTGACTGAGCTCAGGCGTCAGGCTGTGACACGGGAGATGTCGTGGCGCTTGACGGAGGATCATGAGAGTGTCCATTGCGGCTACGTCACACATCAGGCAGCTCCTGGCTCGAGCAGGAGTCACATCACCGGATTGCATCCCGGAGTGTTGGGACTAGATGCACCACCACGTAACGAGTTTTTCGCCACTGCTTCGACCTTGAGGAATCGCCTCGCTATCCTAGGACGGGAGATGCCTGCGACTCGTCACAGGATTTATGGTTGGGTCCACTCTTTGGACAAGTCTTGGTGGAGTCGCATGACGACATATGTCTTGAGCCGATGGAGCGAGGAGTTGCACGCTTGCGGTTTGTATGCAGCTGTTCGTGCCACCATGTATGGCTTGCCTGTCAGTTTGAGGCATTTCTGTGCTTTGTTCGAGCTATATAATCCAGACTCGAACACTTTTCTGACCCGGCAGGGGGAGTTGGGCTTGGCTCTTCACGAGATGCACAGGATTTCTGGCTTGCCCATGGGATAGATGCTATACCAGGAGTACTTTCCCTCTAATCATGAATTGGGCCAGTTGAAGGATCACATGCCTGATCGCTATGAGACTCTATGGGATCTCACTTGTCATTATCACATTGCTTTGGCACAGTCTGAGCCTTTAGCAAAAAGGACCAAGGCCTCCGTGAGTCTGAAGCAGTTTGCGAACTATTTGTTCAAGAACCTGGAGAACCGTTCTGGCGAGGATATTTGTGAGTTGGCCCCACTTACTCATTCAGAGGTGAACAGTCTGTTGAAGAAGATTGACGCTCGTTCTTATACCACTAGTAGTCCTGAGGGTGGCTTCCCTGCGAAGACCAAGTTCAGATCTTTTTTATGGCATGCGACCACACCGATCCGACCGATGACTCTTCTTGCCGGCTTTCTTGCTATCTGGTTGAAGAAGTGCGTGGTTCCATACCAGTCTGGCGACGCCTTGCCCTTGGAGGTACTCTATCCAGCAGTTCAGCTTGCTTACAAGAAAGAGCTTTCACTTCTTCCGGTGATGGTAGCTGACATTCACCAAGGACTTCGACAGCTTTCTAGTGCCTTCACACGGAAGGAGACCGATTTGCCAGGTCAGATTCCCACTCTTAAGGTGGAGCTTCCGTACGCTTATCTGATGGCATGGTTCGTCCTCTACCGCTCAGATATGATGTCGGTGCCGAACGCCACAGATCACTCCGTTCCCCTGCTACAGTTGCTTGAGAATGGCAGGTGGGAGGGTCAAGGATTTTCTGATGTCAGACATTAGCTGCAGGTCCACAAGTGTTGGGCATTCTCCACTTGTTTTCCGTAGTTCTCCGGCTGGTACGGCGAGTGCTTGATAGATGATGAGAGGCCGAAAGAGTATCGGACTCAATTAGACATTGGCTGCTTCAATTGGCTGGTGAACATCAGGCCTGGCTATCTGACTTTTCGGGTGAGGGATCAGTGCTTCATAGAGCCATATCTACCCTGCCGATTCGCTCGCCAGTTTGGCTATGATCAGCTCTACATCGGGAATCCTCGTCAGCAGTTTCAGACCCATAGTGGTTTGGTAGACGGTCTCCGTGCATGGTTGTGGACCGTGACTGGTTGTACTGGTGCTAAGTTTAGTCTCCCGAGTATTGATCGGCAGTTGAACCTCACTTTCTTGAGCTGCAAGTGGTTACTAGCAGCTAACAAGACTGTCCCCGTGAAGCCGATTGCAGAGATAGAGGCTGAGGAGGCTTCTCAGCTTGATTCCCTTAGGATTCGGGAGAACGCTCGAGCACAGAGGGCGCGGAACAAGACTCGCCGAATTGATGAAGCGGGTCAGAGGACATTCCATTCCACAGACGAGGCTTCAGGCGGGGATCCCGAAGATTATGATGACTTTCCCGAGCGAGGTTTGCAATTCATTTTTTTTTTCTATCTTCCAGAGATATTGAAACTGACTATGGTTTGACGTTTCAGGGACCACAGTTGATCATGATGAAGAGTTTCATCCTCCTCCTCAGGCGAGACCTTCGATCCCCACCGCTAGGCGAAAGAGGTTAGCCCGTAAGCCGCATGCAGCTTCCCGAGCCTCAGATATGGACTTTGCTGGCGACGATCCTGTTAGTGGCAGAGGTAACGTCTACTCTTTGAACCATTTTCTTGGTTATTCTGAACATTGACTCATGCTTTTCCATTTCTATATAGGAATGCGTGGGGAGAATGAGATGAGTCCTGATCCTATTCCCGTATCTCCCGATGAGTCTGACTCCTTACCCCCTGTGGAGAGACCTACAGGGGTTGCTGACACTGGAGAGGAGATCAATGTAGGACCCGATTCCGTAAATCCAGGTACATCTAACACTGACACTGTATTTCTTTAGATAATACACGAATGAATTTGTGTATCCTCTAACTGTCCTTTACTTCTCGCTTCTTCAGATAATTTGCAGGAGACGAATCCTAGAAATGAAGAGGCTGATGCACCCGTGAGAGGTAACTTATTTCCATTAGTTGTAGTCTCTTCACTCTTCTTTGGCACTTATATCTTTTTATGTCAGATTTCTCCATTGATGATTTTGATGAGGGAGGCTTGTTTGCGGACACTCCTATGATGCACTACATATATAGCTCACCTCAGATTGAGGACCAGCTACCTGGAGACATGTTTCCTGAGTCCGCATTCGCTAACAATCCCGAGGATGGTTCCTTTGAAGGTATGTGCCTCCTTCTGAGTTGATTATAGGACTAGCCAATCTTGACTAATGCACCTATAATGTAACGCCTCTGCGAATTCTGTTTTGAATTTGACAGGAGCTTTTGTTGAGAAAGACCATGTTGAGCCGGCTGTGAGACCAACTACACCAGTTGATGCATCTACAGCCGTTACACCTCCACTACCCCCAGCGGCTCAAGGGGAAGAAGGTATAAGTCAACTCATTGAAGGGTGCTATTCCTTTTTCTTATTAAGACTTTTGACGGACTTCTCCCTTTTTTGTGTAGGGCGTTCTTCTCGTCTTCATGTCTTAGTGAGGGAGTTGTTATCTGACGACGATCCCGACAAGATCGTTATCTGCCTAGAAGTTCGCTCCTTCTTCTCCTTTGTGAATGCCATGATTGGCAAGATCTTTCACGGCGGACTTTCGCTTCTCCAGTTTAAACCTCTCCTTAATTCCAGGATCAATTTGATAAGGGAAGCAAGATACCCAGATTTGGCGGAGGCCATAGTTGACGATCTCGACTGTCTAGAGCATGAGCTTCAGATGTTTCGTGAGCTTCAAGATACCGGTGCCTCTTCCTTCATTGCTGCTGAGCTGGAGACCCGTTTACAGTCACTGCGCGAGACTCAGCTTCTTGCTAGTTTTGAGGTTCAGGTGCAGCGAGACCGAGTAGCTCGAGTTGAGATCGGCCTTGCTACCTGGTTATCTTCACTTGCCGAGCTCCGCTCTTCTATTACTTCTTGTGGGACCAAGATAGATCAGTTCAGAAGAGAACTCCGCGAAGAAGAGGAGACTTTTGGCATTCTTCAGATGACAGAAGCACAGGACCAGCAGACCTGTACGGCTTTGTCCGATGAGTTGAAGTCTTTGAAGCAGAGGCTAGTCGAGATCGAGGAGGCTGCTGCGAAGACTTCGACCGCCACCGAGGAGACCCTTAGGGCTAAACTTAGGCAAGCTTATGATGAGAAGCTGTCTAAGGTCAGCCAGCAGATTTTTAGCCACAGTCTTGATGTGTGATTTTGTTTGCTGAGTGTTTTGACTCTTTTAGTGAATTCCCTTTTTATCTTTATTATGATTCGTCATTCCGTTTGAAATGATTGACCACAATACTCATAGGATTTTTGGCAAACCCTCAGCCTTCAACGGATTTGATTAGCCTTTACCGACTACCGTTTGAGTCGGGCTAGCATGCGAATTGTTTAAACCCGCTCGCATGTAACGTTGCGCTCAGAGATTGAATTCTCTGAGACTTCGTGCTATGATGTCGAATACATAGACTTCGCCATTATTACGGGAATAGGATACCCAGCGACACGTGTTAGGTGTTGACTTTAGGATTTTTGGCTAACCACCAGCCTTCAACGGATTTGATTAGCCTTTACCGACTACCGTTTGAGTCGGGCTAGCATGCGGATTGTCTAAATCGGTTCCACACGTCATGTTAAGCTAAAAGAGAACTCTTTTAGTGCTACGATATTGAATATGTAGACTTCGTCTTTCTCTTGTGAAAAGACTAAACAGCAACGTGTATTAGACGTTGACTTAGGATTTTTGGCAAATCCTCAGCCTTTAACGGATTTGAGATGCTCTTACCGACTACCGTTTGAGTCGGGCTTACATGCGGATTGTTTAAATCCGTTCCGCGTGTGACGTTGTGCTAAAGGAATGAACTCCCCTAGACTTTGTGCTACAACTTCGAATATGTAGACTTTGCCATTGTTATGGGAATAGGCTACCCAGCAACGTGTATTAGACGTTGACTTATCCCTAGTTAGGCTTCGGGATAAGGGTCCCCAGAGTCAGACTCTGGTATCTTTTTCTACAGATAAAGATCGAACCGGCGATGCGTGTTAGACGTCGACATATCCTTTCTTAGGATTCAGGATGAAATTCCCCATGCGTGTGAGGCATGGATCTTGGTGTTATTAATAACAACCTGCCACAATGTTGAATATATGGACGGGTGTTCTTTTTTAACGGTTAAGAACAAACCGGCGACGCGTGTTAGGTGTCGACTTATCCCTACTTAGGTTTCAGGATAAAATACCCCAGAATCGAACTCTGGTGTCTTTTTCGATCGGAAAAAGACTAAACCGGCAGCGCGTGTTAGGCGCAGACTTATCCCTGCTTAGGATTCGGGATAAAATTCCTAGGATAAATCCTAATATTGATAAATTTTGGACAAGGGGTTGGTGTGGGAAAGGAAGAATTTTATATTCTATTTCCCGGATCCTGGAAAGGAAGAATTTTATATTCTATTTCCAGTGCAAGAAAGAAACTGGAAGTGGGATCTCCACTCCGAGAATCTGGAAGATCTAGATAAACTTACCTTTTATAGGATGGGTTATCTGATCGAAAGAAGAATTCTTCGTTTGTCGAAGTGAAATTTCTACTTCGGTTATAACCATGAAAAGGTTGAACCAAAGAGAAACGAAATGGAGTTCTTTCGTTTATCGAAAGGGAACTCCGAACTGAGAGTGGACCTCCTGTTCATGGAAAGAATCAAGAGGGCCGAAAGAACATTTTTGTGAACTCACCGTCAATTGAAATCGATCAGTGAGGGAATTTTGGAGGTAAAAATGAATTTGGGTTATCCTCTAGAATATTAGGTATAATATTCTTCAAGGAACTTCCCGATAAATGAGTTGTCCTGAATGTACTAGGGATAGTACTTTTTCAAAAACTTCCCATTTATTGGCATTAATTGCCTGTTGCCCTCTAAAGAAATTAGGCGGTAAGCACCGTTTGAATAGACTGTGTCTATCACAAACGGTCCTTCCCACTTGGGTTCGAATTTACCTTTCTTCTTAGAAGTGAGGATTATTGGTCGGCGAGCAGCGAGGACTAAATCTCCTTCCTTGAAGCTTCTTTGGCGGACTCTTTTGTCAAAAGCCCTGGATATCCTAGCCTGGTAGAACTCGATGTTTTGTTGAGCTTCCAAGCGCTTTTCGTCCAGCCTTTCGAGTTCCTAGAGACGCTTTTGATGCTGCTCTTCGGTCGTCATCTCTGTTGTGAGAGCGATCCGAAGGGAAGGAATTTGAATCTCCAACGGTAACACAGCTTCACATCCGTACACCAAAGAATACGGAGTAGCTCTTGTAGGAGTGCGTATTGTGGTGCGATAAGCCCAGAGCGCTTCGCCGAGTTTATCGTCCCAATCTCGCTTATTGGTCTTCACAAGCTTTGACAGGATCTTGATGATCGTCTTGTTGAAAGCCTCAGCTAATCCATTCGCAGCTGGGTAATAAGCTGTCGACGAAACATCTTGAATCTTGAACTTGTCGCAAAACCTGATGAAGGCATTGCTTATGAATTGCGGACCGTTGTCATGAATGATCCGCCTCGGCACGCCGTGTCGGTATATGACATGATGCTTGATGAAGTTGATGATGTTGTTCGTCTTCACTTCTTTAAGCGGAATGGCTTCAGCCCACTTTGAAAAGTAGTCGGTGATAGCGAGAATAAATCGATCACCTTTGACTGAAGGAGGAAAGATAGGACCGACAATATCCATACCCCATGTCTCGAATGGCCAAGACGTGGTTGATGTGTGCAATCGCTCCGGAGGTTGGTGCATATAATTTGCATGCACTTGACAAGCATGACATTCTCGGACGTACTCGATCGCGTCACGAACCATTGTTGGCCAGAAATATCCCATTCTTCTGATTCGATCATACAGCTTGGGACCAGGCTGATGCGCACCGCATTCTCCTTCATGTGCTTCCTTAAGAACTTCCTTTGCTTCTTCGTTCGAAAGGCATCGGAGAAGCAAATCATCATACCCCCGGCGATATAGCGTACGGGTCTCGGTATTGTAAAAGAACCACGGTGCTCTTCGGCGAATAGATTCTTTTTCCTTTATGTCCTCTGGCAAAATACCGTATTGGACGTAATCGATGATGGAAAAACGCCAATCTCGGGACTCGGACCCGATTTGGGTTGAGTTCACCTCTTTGGCGTTCTCGTTTTTATCATCCTCCTCTTCAACCTCCATATCGTATATGGGTATGCAGAGTTGGTGTGATCTCACCGTGACTAGCAGTTCAGTTTTAGGCGGTTGCACGAGTGATACTGCTAGTGCTGCCAGTGCATCCGCATAAGCATTCTGGAGACGTGGGATGTATTCGATGTAGAATTCTTCAAAAGAATCTGCCATTCTGACGGCCTCCTGGTGGTACGGAATCAGATCTGGGTTCCTGACTTCATACTCTCCACGAACTTGGTTAACGATCAATTGAGAATCTCCAAAGGCTTCGAGATACTCGACCCCCAGCTCTTTGGCGAAACTGAGTCCAATGATGAGCGCGTTGTACTCGGCTACGTTATTGGAACATGGATTCGTCAGCGAATAAGCTCGGGGCATCACGTGCTTCCCTGGGGAAACTAAGACCACTCCAACTCCGGAGGTGACTTTAGGACATCCAGGGGTTACTGCCTTATTAACTGCTCTCGAAGCACCATCGAAGTATAACTGCCATACTTGTTGGTGTGATGTGGTATTAACCTCGTGGGTTTCATCTGGTAAATTATCATATACCTCAACTGCGTCTGTTGTCGGGCTTGCCGCCAAAAGATCACAGATCGCTTGTCCTTTGACCGATTTCTGCTGTTTGAAGTGCAGATCATACTGGGACAAAAGAAGGGCCCACTTTGCTAACCGCCAATTCATTGAACCTGGTTGAGTCATGAACACCCGTACCGGATTAACATTGGCAATGACGTAAATCGTCTGGCCCACCAAGTAATGTCGCATCTTCTGTACTGCGAACACCAATGTGAGACATTCTTTCTCGATCATCGGATACCGAGACTCGGCGCCTATCAAGGTCCGACTTAGGTAATAGACTGCCTGTTCGTGACCATTATCATCATCTTGTGCTAATAAAGCACTTACCGAATGGTTCATCGCCTTGATGTATATCAAGAACGTTTTACCTGATTTTGGTGCGACAAGAACAGGTGGATTCATCAGATATGCCTTGATATCTTCGAATGCCTTCTGGCAAGCATCGTCCCAAATAAACGATACGCCTTTCTTGTTTAGCTTAGAAAATGGTTGGCACTTCCCAGAAAGATTTGAAATGAACCTCCGGATATAAGCCAGACGACCTTGCAATCCTCGGAGTTCCCTTAGATTCCTCGGGGGTTGTAATTCATTTATCGCTTTTACCTTGTCTGGGTCAATGTGTATACCCTTAGTGGTGACGACGAATCCAAGGAATTTTCTGCTGGACATTCCGAGGAAGGATTTTGTGGGATTCATCTTCAACTGATGACTCCGCATAAGATCAAACATCGTTCTTAAGTCCTTTATGTGATCTTCTTTGTTGCGGCTCTTTACCACTAAATCATCAACGTAGCATTCCACCGTTTTCCTGAGATGTTTCTGGAAAATCTTAGTCATCGCTTGTTGGTATGTAGCACCTGCATTCTTCAGACCGAACGGCATCACCGTGTAGCAGAAGACACCGAGGGGCGTTCTGAATGCTGTGTGTTTCTCGTCGTCCGGGTGCATCTTGATTTGATTGTACCCCGAAAAGCCGTCCATGAAGGACATTCTCTCGAATCCACATGTATTGTCAATAATGACATCTGTGATCGGGAGAGGAAAATCATCTTTTGGACATGCTTCATTCAAATTCCTGAAGTCGATGCAAATCCTGATCTTGCCGTTCTTCTTCATGACGGGAATGATGTTGGCTAGCCAGTCTGGATGTTGTTCCTCTCGAATGAATCCTGAGTCGTTCAACTTCTTAACCTCAGCCTCGATGGCTTCCATGATCTGCGGACGAAACCGTCTTTGCTGTTGCTTGACAGGTTTGGCATCCGGCTTGATGTCGAGGCGGTGCATTGCCACATTGGGGTCTAGCCCTGGCATGTCTTCGTAGTTCCATGCGAAGACATCAATGTATTCTCTGATCAGGGCAATTAACTCCTCCTTCTCATCTGGGGGAAGGCTACCGCTGATAAATATGGGCTTTGGATTGGCCTCATCGCCCATATTAATTTGGACTACTTCGTCCTCGGTGGGTGGTTCTCTCTGCTCGAACCTATCACCATATTGCATGTTCAGGTGATGAACCCATGGGTCCTCCCACGTTTGTATTTGATCGTCGTCTTCCATTGTAGATGGATCAGCTGTAGTCATGTTCGACATTAAGGTTTTGAACATTTCTCCCAAACTTGTGTCGGAATCCTCAGCTGAAGAGTCTGGCAAGTACCCATCCTTAGCTTTGTTAGCAATTTGATCGATGATTTGCCAACCACATTCGTCATCTGATGAGATATAGCCTAGGCCTCTCTTGTGACGGTAATAATTATCCGGTTTCCCTTTCGGGACATATGCCATTTTGACTGGGACACGGGAACCCCGATCGAAGTATAAACCTTCTCCGAGTGTAAAGTCGTATCCTTGTTTTTCCATGAGCGCACGCGCTTCCGGACTATACTTTGATAAGTGCAGACCAGATTTGTCATCGTCTTCCTCTTCTCTTAGGAAATGATCCGGCGACGGAAGATTTTCTCCTTTACCGTAGATCACTTCTTTTTGTCCTCCTGTTTTGGCAGGAATAATCCGAGTTGTTCCGAAGGAATGCTGGGGGCGTTTCTTCGTTACATACGATGATCGGAGTGGCATACATAAATCGGGATTATTGTATAATCCTTCTATCACATCATCAAGAGACAAGGAATACTCTAAACCAGGATTTATTTCAATATCGGCAAGTTGCCAGTTACAACCGCCGTCTGACGACTGTTCGTCATCGAGATTGATTACAAAGGGTACAATGTCATTCAAAACAAAACCACCATTGTAATCTAATCCGGCTTCGGAATCAGCTTCTTCTCCGCTGTCCGTGCCTTGGATCGATGGTTCCGTGTCGGATTCGTTACCATAAAGGAGAGAATCTGTAAAGTAATTCTCATACCCTTTGAATGGTTGCTTATCCGCGACCACCGTCCTAACTCTCCCATCAGTGTCGACATATTTCAAACACTGATGTAGAGTGGAGGGAACTATAACATTACTATGGATCCAAGGCCGACCCAATAGTAAGTTATAGGATGTCTCAGCATCAATCACGTAGCACGTGACCTCCATCTTTAAATCGCCCATTTGGCATTTTATCCGGATTTTACCCAAAGGTCTTGACCCGCTGGTGTTGAATCCGTAGATGACTGTGCCTGTAGACGCCAACTTGCTGACTGGAATGCCAAGGCTGTGCATTAGTCGAAGTGGCATAATACTCACAGCGGAACCCGGATCCACTTGGATTCGGTTAACTTCACTGGAGTCAATGTACCCGACGAAATATAGGGGCCGATCATGATTTGAATTCTTCGTCTGCATGTCCTCTTTGGTGAAGGTGATGCAGGGAAGGTTCTTAGCTGCCACGTTACACTGTTGGGCTAACAATTCTAGCTCCTCCGGTGCTGGCTTGATCCTGGTAAGGAACGCCTCTGAATCGGCCAAGGCCTCTTGTAAGACTTCTCTAGTTTCCTTGGACAACCGTAGTAGCTCGTACAGCGTTATCCGTGCTGGAATATTGGCCAGCTGAGCCATGATGTCGAAGGCACGCGGATTTTTTGAACTCTCCGGTTTGTCTCTTCCAATCGGACGACTAAAACGAGACTGCTTCGGATTCTGAACCTCTTCGGGCCTCTTTTCTTTCTGTTTGTCAACCGGTTGCCGTCGAGCATCTTCAACCGGTTTGGGAACTGCAATCACCCCCAGCTCTGTGAGAGTCTTGGCTGGTCCTCGTTTTGTCACCCCCTGCTCAGCAAATTGATCGCCCGGGGATGGATATTTGAAGTGGTATTCATTTCCACTCCGGGTTGCAAAGACCTCCTGCTCCTCGTCGGAAAGTGGGAAAGCTGGGATTCTTTCGTCATCTTCTCCTGGGATGGTAGAAACTCCGTAACAAGACTTGCCTTTCCCTTTGGACTTCTTCTTGGATGACGATCCGGCCCATTGTTCATCTTCAATCAGGTCGGGGTGCACCCAGAGAATTTCACCGTTTGGGGCTGTGTGAGGCACAAGTCCCTTTTGACGTAGTCCGTGCGGGTCGTCATTCACTGTCTTCATCCCGACTTTGGTAACGCGTTTTGGCTCGAACCAATCTGTAGGTACTGATCCAAAACTGATCGACACCGCGTTTGCTCCCACATTCTTGGCCGGTTTTGGAGTTATGACCCCTACGTCGATCAACGCCTGGATCTTGTCCTTGAGGTGGTAGCAAGACTTTGTTGGGTAGTGGACTGCTCTGTGGTACGCGTAGTACTTCGGGTCCGTCACCTTCGTGGCTCCTTCATGATCCACGATTGCCGGCAACTGGATTTTGTTGTTCTCCAACAAGTACTTGAAGATGCCGGGGACTTCATCATCCTTGAAGGAGTAGACTTTGGGAAACCTCGGCTCCGAAGACTTTTGCTTCTGAGACCTTTGCTGCCAATGCGGCTGCGTCTGTTGTGGCGCTCTTTGCTGCTGCTGCTGTTGCTGAGGTTACAATTGAAATGTCTGGTTAGCATCAACAGCATTAACATGAGCTTTACCTTTCCCTTTCTGGTTGAAGTTCTGCTTTGGAGGATTCGTTGCCGGTTGGCTTCTCTCCGCCTTCTTTCTTCTGAGGAATCGCTCAGCTTGCTCTCCTCGAACCTTCAAATCTTTCCAGGTCTTGGATGGTGCTGTGCCCATTGCTTCCAACACGTCCAGTGAAAGGTTGTTGTGGCAGGTCTGGAGGATGAATTCCTCAGTGATCGGGTCCCGGCAATCCATCGCCTTGTTCCGGAACCTTTTGACGAAGGTGTCGACCAACTCCCCGTCTTTTTGCTTCTCATCGAGCAGCGATCCGATGGAGATCTCGGTATCATCGTCGAAGAAATTCGCAAGAAACTTGGTCTCCATGTCGTCCCAGCTGTTTATGCTTCCTGGCTTGAGGCGACGATACCAATCGAAGGCAGCTCCGCGAAGAGTGCCGACGAATGACCGCACCATCAGAGGCTCATTACCAGAGATGACTCCCAAGTGCGATTTGAAGTAAATCAAATGCTGAGTAGGGGAACCCATCCTATTAAACGGCGTGAAGTTAATTAGACTGAACTTCGCCGGATATGGGATTGATTCCCACTCTCTTGGGTATGGACAAGGAATGCCCGTCTTTTTCGTCTCTTGAGCAGAGATCAATGTGTTAATCTTGCTCTTGAGATTTTTAATTTTTAGGCTTTCACCTGTGTCTTCGCTAGCATTCTCGTTACCACCCCCTGGGTTGATGGGAGGGTTGTTAGCATTGTGACCCTCATTTGTGTCCTCATCTTCCAGGTTGTTCTGGTTGGGACGGCTTGGTTCGCCTTGTTGGTTCCTCAATGCTTGAAGCTGTTGGTCATGCATCTCTCTCATGTTCTGCATAGCCATTTGCATTTCGAAGCGAAAGGTCTCCTGTTGTTTGGCCATGGCATCTTCAAGCATCTTGGCCACTTGCTCCGCGTTTATCATAAACGCTTCGCGGGGTTGTCCTTCACTGGACACTGTGTTATCAGACGCCACTGCTGAGCCAGCATCTGATTCTTCATCTCCCGAAAGTACTCTTGTTCGGATTCTACCATACGTAGCGCGAATGATAGCCCCGGATTGTAGACGAGTTACACGTCGGGATATTTCTGGAACCGCCTCGGGGTTATCCTGAGCCGATGTTCCTGTGCTGGTCATATTTGCGGTGACCCTTGAATGCTCACCATCTTTGACCATCTTCCTCCTTCATTGGAAATGCCTATGCCTTGGCTTCGGCGCTCCCGTGCTAAGTCTTTCGAACACCGATACTCTTTCGGGGACTGCCTTAACACAATTGCATTCAGACAGTACTGCCCGAATGAGTTTTGAACAAGGACATTGAGTCCCGAACCTTTGAAGGTTCCTCTTTCTGGATTTGTTCGTACCCCCGGCACGATAGTACAGCTCGTCTGTTTGAATGTCGGAGCAACCTATCGTGTGTTGGCATGATCTCTCAGGTATAACGTTGTTATCATCAGATGACAACGCTTCCTTCTGAGGATGAATTGTCTGCTTTGGACTATCCAGAGTCACACGCCTTGATACTCGCCTTTGTGGACGTGAATCTTCAGCGGACTCCTGCACTTCTATGCGCAAAGTTGTGCGCTTGGGTGCCGCGGTTTTCTCCAAGTGTTGAGGGTTGCGGCGACCCCCAGCGTGTTGCATTGTTTGGGGTTTCTTCATTGGCCCCAAGCGTTCTTGAACTGGAGCTTTACCTCGTTCCTTCGGAAGTGGACCGAGGCGCTCCAAAACTGATTTTTTCTTCTGGGATGGTCCTGCGGGATCTCCCAGGGCAGTTGCGGCAATCACCGGCTGTTTGAGTTGACTTGCCGGAGTTCGAACTTTCGGAGGCTGCGGGTTTTGCTCCTTAGCCTGAACCGCTTCAGACTTTGGCCTCCAAATCTTGCGAGTTGGTGGCGGCTTTTTGACCACCTCCTTTTGCAGCTTCCGACGGGCTTCTTCAGCTTTGGCCCGTGCTTGCGCCGATAAGGCGCGGCGTTTGCGGATGCGCTCCTCCAGTGTTGAGCGATTTCGTTTGACACGGACCCACTCCATTGTCGATGGTTTGGAGGAACCACCCTGCATTTGTTGTTGAGGCTGTTTGCCTCGTTTGTTTTTTAGATCCGCATGGTAGCGGACCCCGTCAACGGACTCCATGGCCTTGGCGAATTGCTTCACGAGGCGTTGACGCTGCCTCTGGCGGGCTCTCTTAGAGAGAGTCACCACGCCTTCAACGGTGGATTTGACCTTCTTTGAGGTCGGTAGGGCCTCACTCAACGCAGCTTCGGCGTTGATTGGGGTGAGGTCGTCGTTGGTGGCTTCGACTTCTTCGTACCAACGCACCTTTCTCCTAGAGGAGAGCTTTTGGGACTTCTTGGACTTGGGGGAGGAGATGGATCCGGACGAGGACACGTACTCCTCGTACTTTTGTTGGTCGAACTCATATTCGACCTCCTCCACGACTGGGATCGAGATCCGCGGCTGCGACGCTCCAGCTTCGGCAGCGAAGCTGTTGGCTCCCACTGTGGTCGCCAGATTGTTCGCGGGAAAAATTGCGTTCTTCTTCATTGAGGATTCCATTACAAATTTTGAAAACAACTTTATGCGTTTACAAATATCCGGTCTTTTTATAAGAGCCGGTTACAATGGAGATCAAAATAAAGAAATAAAAAATTACAATTCTCTCTGAACAAATCACGAGTTTCCTGTTTTACGGTCGCTCGCTTTGTGGGTTCTTCGCCTGCGCCGGGGTTGATTACCGTTGACCACCGTGAGATCTGGATCCAAGCAGATCTACAACGTATTACGGGTATTATCCCACCAAGGAGATAATAGCCGGGAGGGATCGTTGCACCAAGGAAACGACCGCTCGAATCTCGGGATCTAAGAACCAAGCTTAGATCCGGAGTAGAACGATGTAGATCTGAGGATTAGCTTCTTCAAACTCCTGCCTTTTTTGTCGCGGGTGCTCGCCAAAAAATGAATCCGAGGGTCCAAGCTTCAAGCCTTCACAATTCCGAGTTGAGGTGCTAATCCGACAGAGTTTCGGCTCTTCAGAAGTTCCACCAAAAAGTCCCCTGAAATGAACAACCACCCCCCCTATTTATAGCCTCTCTTCACTGTGCGTTTGCACACAAGAGAGGGGGGGGGGGAAGTCGGGCCACCTCAGGGTGGCTCGGCTTTGGGGTGGCTCGGCCAAGGCCGAGCCACCCTGAGGTGGCTCGGCCAAAGCCGAGCCACCCCAGGGTGGCTCGGCTTGGGCCGAGTCACCCCGGGTTGGCTCGGTTTAGGCCGAGTCCCCGGGTATTTTGTCCGTTTCGCCGTTTTTCGGTGTTTCCGGTTCTCCGTTGTTCAGATTTGATTCGGTTTGTGGTTGACTTGGTTCCCGATTTGGCAGTATTTCCACCTCGGTGTTTGCGTTCGAATCCTCTCTTGGTTGGATGACTCGTTGACTCCCCGAACCATTGACTTGAATCCGCATGCGAATGGGTGCATTCCGTTGTTCACGTGCGGTTCGATAGCTTCGTAGCCTCGTTAGCTCGCTTCGTCGCCCGAACGTCCGTTGATTTGTCGATTCCTTGTGTCGAGCTACGTTAAGGGACCTATAGGCAATTTTATACGCCTACAGGAACGACGCAACGCTTGAGCCATAGCATCAACAAACCAGCCAACAGCGCTGTGTCGGAAATTAGAGTCAGAGCTTGATAATGGAAGCTTTCAAACTCCGTATGAGCCGAGCAAACATCTTCCTTAGCCTCATTAGTGTAGTGGGAGGTAGCATTGTCAATGCAAGCCTGAACCTCCTCTAAAGTACTTGCAGGCAATCGGGTCACTGAGGCTCCTTTAGTGGTCAAGTTCTGGAACAAATATTCCGCCCAAGACACTTGTTTAATGCCGCTCCCTCAGGCCCCCGTCTGCTGCATACAAATGTGGAAGTGACACATGACTTCCCAGAGAGTGGCATAAATTTCAGGGTTGGTCTTCTTTAAAATCTTAAGTTCCGCTGATCCCGGACAAATTATTCATACGGTAAATCCCCAAGAAGAAGACCTGAGACTTCATGCATCTCATGAAGAGCGAAGCCTAGCTCCCCCACAGGGGTGAAAAAAGTAAAAGAATCAGGACTATATTTCTCTAATATGGAGAAGAAATGGAAGTGGCTCTGGATAATCCCAAACTTGGTAGCCCGTAAAGGAACCTGCAATCCAGCTCGAGCAAGAGGAACTTTCAATTCATCCAATACGAACTTGGTCATCCGGGTCGACCACCCTGTCACTGGAGAATGAACCCAGCCAGGAGTTCTAAATCCTTGCGCGAGAAACTCTCCCTTCTTCTCCAAAAACCTCTTGACAAAGATATTCGCTGGACTGGCCACTTCGCCGAGGGGATACTCCTTAGCAAATAAACACGGCCGTAAAGCTGTCACCTGCTGGTTATAACCAACTGTGCGAACCCCGGGAAAAGTCAGAGTGCCAAGAGTGACCCCATCTTGATCTTTAACCAGGGGCCAATCCATACGCCTTGGGACGGAAGCACACTGGAAATAAGATATGGGGAACATCCTCTCCATATTGGGCAAGAAAAGGTTAAGGTCCCCAACTTTCTGTAGCCACTTGTAGTCCCCGTCATAAGCGGTACTTGCTTCGAAGTCAACAAAGTCCCCGAAAAGGAATCCAGGTTTGATTATTGGCTTACGGCTCGGGTTTTCCAGTCGAGCGTCCGTAACCAATATCCTGAGGGTCTCAGGAGAAGCTTGGGTGATCAATTACGCGTGATTCTTATCCTTGATTCAGAAAATTGGGAGTTCTTGACGAAGGTTGAACGTCATATTCGAGTCCACGCCACCTTCATGTCCAAAATGATGGCGAAAGGGAAGAGGCTCAGCAGTATGACGCACTACAAAATAAAGAAGAAGTTAGATAACATAAAGGTAAAGTTCAGATGCGAAGGTCGAACTTAGCATCAACAAGAATTTCAGACGCGAGGGTCGAGCCGCGCGTCAAAAACATCAGACGCGAAGGTCGAACCTCGCATCATCAATGTCAGACGCGAAGGTCGAACCTCGCGTCATCAATGTTAGACGCGGGGGTCGAACCCCTCGTCAAAAACACCAAACGACGGAGTCCAGCCCCGCGTTATCGAAACGAGTTTCCTCGTTGGTCCAAAGATTAGAACTTGCCGAAGCAAGTTTAATGACCACGAAGGTCATACTCACCACCGATCAAAGGAAGCTGAGGCGGCACGTTCGCCTGAGCAGTAGCGCCACCGGCCGACGGTGCCGACCCCTGAGCCGCAGCAGCGTCAGACTTGGAGGGTCGAGTGACAGTCTTCTTGGGCGCCATGGGTTCTCGTCAGAGGAGAAGAGGAACAGTTCTTTTCGCCGGAGATGAGAACGAAATACTTTTCGTTAAAATTTCAAGAAGAGTCGAATGACTCTTGATTTGACCCTTAGCGGTCTATTTATAGACAGCGATGAGCTGTCAAATCGTAACGGACGGGATTCAAGGTCAGAATTCTGCCCAAACTCAACCCTCGCGTCCGAGTTGGTTGAGATTCCAAACGCAGGGCTCACCTACGCGTTCAAGCTCTCAGGCACAGAGTTCACCTACGCGTTACAATCAATAAGACCCCAAATAAATAGAGGAAAATTAAGGTCAGCCACCAAAATCGAAAAGCAACAAGCGACTCCACTGGGGAGTCTATCAGATGGGTGTAAGCAGATTACAATCAGCAACGCTAAAACCATCAAACTAGAGCTGGAGCGTGCTTCGTCCTTCATTGTCATCAAGGCTCAAAAGCTATATTGTTTGGTTCGAGGAAGCAACGTCTCAACATTCCGACAACCAGTTCTGTGACGTCTTCCAATCAGATGGAGTGGACAATCAATCTACAAAATTTTAGGATCCAAAGTATTCCGAAAATTCATCCCAGTCAACCGCGAACTTTCGAAAACTTTGGAGGGGGTTCTGTAGGCTGTCTAAAAATCACAATAGATAGCTGATCCCTACGAGATTACAAGGCAATGGTTCCTTCAAATCGAGAAGCAGAATTCATCCTTACGATCGAAACAGAAGAGATTTCTAAATCATTACATCCTCAGCATTATAATCGCTACAAACATGACCTCATGTTTGAGATGATTGATCTTGATGGTTGCGACAACAACATGACCTATATTATATTAGCAACTATTAGAGATGCTGATGAGCAGTGTAATGATTTTAGAAATAAAAGGTTGGACTTAATTGGTGAGTTGCTTGGTAGAGAGCTGTGGGCAAATATTCGTCTAAAAGTCACTATGGATGATTGATTCCCGTCAAGTTCCAACAATGAAAGCTACAATCAAATAGCTTTCGAAGGTTGCGAATGGAGGGCTTTTCACACAGATCGAGAAGGGTTACAATTCAACGACGCTTCCGACAGCTGATGAAAACTCTATTCAGCAATCTTCACAATCAACAGTGAAAGTTACAATCTAACGACTTTCACACCTCATAACAGCTAAAGCGAGGATTACTGAACGACGGTCCTTGCAACACCTTACAGAAGAGGTTACAAGTCAACAAACTTCTTCTCAAACGCGGAAGTCATCCCCGCGTTACAATTCTGGAAGTGCACACGACCTCAGCGTTTCCAAGCTATAACAAATCAAACGTGAGCGACCCTCACGTTCGTTGGTGTTCAGCCAACACCTAACCTCGCGTTCGTTGGTGTTCAGCCAACACCCAACCTCGCTCTCAATTCTAAGATGCGAGGTTAGGATCCTGAACGCCAAGGTGGGCATTTGACTCATTCAAATATGAGTTGAACGATTTTAGAACTGTTTCCCCACGATCTGAGGAAATCACGCCCACGTAGGAGCGGATTTAGAGGGTAGTTACAACCTCTTATCCCCCTATAAAAAACTCAACGAACCCAACGAATCAAGGGTTGGATTTTGGAGATTAGATTTTCAGAATTTAAACCGTAAAAGGGCAGCAAGGGCGGATTCTGGAGGATCTCAACCACTCGGGTTTGGTGATTCAACAGCAGCAACAGAAAAATCCTTGGAGATAGGATTTTTGAATCAAGCTCAGAAGATCAAATCTGAGGGGATTCTTCAACAACAGAATATCTGCTTAGTCATTAACCGAATTTGCGGTTCTAACAACTCTGTCCATAGAGTTTCAACTCGTTCAGAGTTCTTAAACTCGTTAAAGAGTTACATATAAAACTTCCCACAGAAGTACATCGTTCCCACGAGATAAGAGACGGTCAGATCGTCAACGGAGAGCAAATTCGACGCGAACAATTGAAGGAAGCACTCCATCGCTACCGTGAAGAACCCAGTTTTAAACAAAGAAGAAAACCAAATTCGTTTTCTTCTCTTTTGTATTCGAGTTGTAATCGGAATTAAAGGAATTCAATTCAATTTTCTTTTGTTCTTTTCATTACAATTTTCCAACCTACAATAAGCCATTAGTACCGATAATGGTGGTTGTAAAACATTATCGAAACGTAAGGGCAAACAGGTCTATCTTATCCAAAGCATTCTAAACTCTTCTATAAAAGAATGAGTCAAAATACTTTGGAGCGGGTATCTGTAGGCATCTAAAAATACCTATAGATATCCACACACAGCTCGTGACAGAGAGAAGATGATAAACATCGTTATCTGAGTCTAAGAGGATTATCCGACGCCGACGAGTGCATGAAGGGGAAAGGCGAACCGACTGGCCCGTGTACTCATCGGCCACCTCCAAGTGGCCCGTGCACTCGTCAGCCAGCTCCAAGTGGTCTGTGTGGTCACCGGCCACTACCAAGTGGCCCACATGCTCATCGGCCACCAAATCGGTGAACCAATTGGCCTGTGCACTCAACGGCCACCTCCAAGTGGCCTGTGCACTCGTCAGCCAGCTCCAAGTGGCCCGCATGCTCACTGATCACCACCAAATGGCCGGCATGCTCATCGACCACCAAATCAACAAACCAAGTAACCCGTGCACTCACCGGCCACCTCCAAGTGACCTGTACACTCGTCAGCTAGCTCCAAGTGGCCCTCATGCTCACCGGCCACCACCAAGTGGCCCGCACACTCATCGCCCACCAAATCGGTGAACCGACTGACCTGTACTCGACCGTGAGCTCGAGATTTCCCACGGTCGACCGCAGAAGTCTCTAGACCTTTTCTCAGTTTCTGAGCTGACTCGCGGTCGACCGCGAAAATAGCACGGTCGACCGCCGCTTAATTCAAACGGTCTTCTGGTACAATTATCAGCGCTAATTGTACACAATCTCAGCGCCAATTGTTTTTAGGTTTTGGGGGATTAGGGTATGGGTTTCAAACAGCTGTTTCTCTTCTATTTAAACTCATACACTCCTTCCTCCTCATCGTCCCAAGCTTTTGAAAAACCATAGACTTTGTTTACTGAGAGCCAAAATTTTCAAAACCTGTTTTCTGTGTTTTCTCAAGTTCACATCCCAGCTTCAGTTTAATCTTTCTCTTTGCCATAGGGACATTGTAAAGAGAGAGTTCTTACACCATTACTACTATTTTGAGAGCTTGATCTTCTGGAGATCAACCGTGTAGGAGTGTGATCTTGTGGAGATCAACTGTGTAGTTGTGAGATCGTGAGGAGATCGTTATGTAGAAGAAGTCCCTACTTAAATTCTTCGTCATCATTGATCTCTACAACCTCTAAATCTACGAATTGTGGGACGTCGTAAGTATCCCTAGGCCTCCATCGACATACAACACTCCACCCTGAATGCCTCAAGTACTTCGAGTAGTATACTTGAAATGCTTGTTCTTGAAATATAAATGGATCGTCCTCAAAGGAAAACTGTGTGGTGTTTACACTCGTCAATCCATATTCATTATCCAAGACCCGTAATTGTCTTTCCACTTACCAGTTCCAGTCTTCATATCATACTAAACACACTGGAAGACATAAATGCATCATGCTCGTCTGGGATAGTTGATACCAAGTATGTTATCAAGGTACTCATAGTATGTCTCGCCATTAGTGCCTAGGGTTGCAATTCCGTTATTTTGGGTGGCGATTCATCTATAGACTTGGTTTCGAACTTCCAACCGCCAACACCGAATCCTTTATAGTATTTAACTTTAGCATCTGGAAGCGTAGCCAAATATCCAAGTTCCTTATCTAATATTAGTTCTACACCCGGTAATCGGCTTTGACAAAAAGGTTAATACGAAAATTACATAAAGATGTTAGATTAAATTAATAGAATGAATCAAAAATGAGATAATATAAATCTTACATAATATTTAAACTAATTGTAAAAATTATCCTGATGATGTGTTTCAACACGTGCCTCGTTCCAATACTATGCATTGCACCTATTTCATCCTTGTGTAATCTAACGTCAAAATGATTTTAATGTGAGAAGTATATTATGTAATATAAACATATATAATTATGCAAATTTTATACATACTCTCTAACTTCTCCAAGGCATTCGAGATTGAGAAGGATAAAGTGATGAATCTTGTGGATAAATGCGGACGTCATTCTATTGTAATCTGGCTTTTTAGATGGTCTGTCATGGATCACAATAGGTCTGTTGTGTTTTGTCTCAATGTCTTCATCCAGATAACGGGAACAAAAAGTGGTTACCTCCTCTAGCAGATAACCTTCCATAATAGAACCCTCTCGTTGATTTCTATTGCGAATATAATTTTTTAGCGTGAGAAGGTACATGCAAAAGCTTACACTAAATCACCGCATCCAAGCTGTAAAATAAAAATATATGAATTACGTTAACTGAAAAACTAAAGGTACCTTTTGATAGGGTACATCCATCGATATTATACTGGTTCGATAAGCCTAGCCTTGGTTACAAGATGAACAGTCAGGTGTATAATGATATCAAAGAATGATGGTGGAAAAATTTGCTCAAGCTTGCAAAAAATTAAGAGAATTTCAGCCTCTAGCTTCTTCAACTTATCATCCTTAATGTTTTTAGTGCATAATTCCTGAAAGAATCTATAAAGATTGTTGACACTAAACCAACTGATTTAAGGAGAGAAATCCTATGAGAGAGTGGAAGAAGAAGCTCCATAATAATATGGTGATCATGACTCTTCAACCCTTCGATCTTGCCCTTAACAATCTTTATCTTCTTACTAAATGATCCTAAAAACCCCGTAGGAACCTTCAACTCATGTAACACCTAAAGAAACTGTTTCTTCTCATCTAGTGACATGTGATACATGGCATTGGGGAGTAAAAATTGCTTAGGATTGCGTGCCTTCGGTATAGGATGCAACTCTTTTCTAATATTCCATGCCTGGAGATCCCTTCGAGCTTTGAGGTTATCTTCTGATTTTCCATCTTCACAGAGAAGTATGTTAATTATGTGATTAGATACTCCCTTCTCAATGTACATGATGTCTAGATTGTGCTGCAATTTATTTGTCTTTCAGTAGGATAGTTCAAAGAAGATACTTTTCTTGTTCCTTCCCTGTGGTGTTTCTTGCCTTCCCTTAACTTTTTTGAAAGTCACATTGTTTTTACCATTCCATTGAGAAAGTATATCCTCTCTGGATAATGGGTCTGGAAGTGGGTGATTCTCTTTAGTACCATCAAAGTGGATGATGTCATCTTTGTACGGATGATTTTGATCCAACATGTGCGGATGGCCGCAATAACAAGTCTTATTGCTAAAGGTTAGTCTTCTCGATGTTGTCTAGAGATGACAGTAAGGACATGTAGTGTAACCATGTATAAACCAACCAGATAGCATTCCATACGTAGGAAAATCATTTATTGTCCACATCAAGGCTGCACGCATGGTGAAGTTTGTCCCCGTGTCTGCATCATATGTCTCCACACTATCGATGAATAAAGACGTCCCTACCACCTTCAAAGCACACTCCTTCTCCTCGAGATCGCTAATGATTAATTATTGTTGATTCTTGAGATCCTCCAACTCTCCCACCACTTGTTGGTGAGCTCGCTCCTTATCGGCCAGAATCGCCTACGCCTATGCTATAACTTGCTTAGTTTTGGTTATGCCTGACATTAAATCAGCTAAGTCAAAGTTAGCTTTTTGGTGCTCCTCATCGATCTTCTCACACTCCGTGGTGGCCCGTTCTAACTCCTCCTTCAGTCGGGACTCCTCAGGCATAGTCTCTTCTAAAAGCCTCTCTCGCTCTTTCAGAGCTGATTGAGCTTCTTCAGAAGCTAAGTTAATAATGTTTGAGCTCTCAGACCGAAGGGAGAGCAACTCCTGGATGTCCTTCTCCACTAGCCCCAAGTGCATTTGGTACAAAGAGGCTGCATCAGCACCAACCAGCTTGGTTAGACTATCCAAATAGACTTACAACAGTGGTTTGCATTCCTCAAAAGAGCAGCATTCATCCAACAACATCTTGATGCTACCGTGGGGAAAGAATTGAAAATTTTCAATTGTTCAATCCATGGCCCTTTTCCGCATACGAGCTGTGGGGGAGAAGAGGGCTTCATTGGCAATCGACATCGTGTTAGGAGCTTGGACAAGAGCGTCAGTGACCATGATGATAGGAGTTATGGTCTACATCGCCGAGACCAAGGGCTCCACTATTATCATCGAGGTCTCAGTTGAAGAGGAGATTGTGACCTCAATGACCGGCTCATTGGTTGTTGAGATTAGAATTGAAATCACAATAACCATCGACGAAACCGATGCCTCCTCTTCCTTAAGGGGTGCCTCTTCTTGAATCAGTGTCTCCTCTTCCTGAATTGATGCCTCTTCTAAAATTGGCGCCTCTTTAGTTTGAACTGGAGCCTCGATTGGGGAGCCTACCTATCGAGTAGCATGTGGGTGAGGTGAGATAGAGGCCCCCGCATTTATGAATACCAGCAGACTGGTCCATTTGTCAATAGCCTCGGGAGTCATTTTAACTTTAATAAGATTAACAAAAGAGGTGTTAGTTTGTATACTAAAATGACCTCCATAAAATTAAAGATTAATAATTCAAAATACATGAAGCGGAAGTTGTAGCCTCTAAGACCTATTCACGAGAAGGACTTGAGACACCTAAGTCCCCGACAGGAAATTCGGCTTCGAGAGTATGATGAGAAGTTGTCTCGTCCTCAAAGAGTAATAGCCAAATTTTCTTTGGGTTTAGATGACCAAAATTCAATATTGAGGTAATGGGTTTTTGATGTTTGGCCAAAATTGAGCTTTGAGGATCTTGGATGAGAATCGAACTCGTCGCTTGTATGTATGCATCCCGTAGGTTTAATTAGACTTAACTAGAAAATCCCATTTTGTTCATAGGATTTTTGCTAAAATTTGTAATTTCCCTTTTAATTTCAGGTTCCTCAATTGGAAACTTCTGAACCTCTGAATTTCATTACAGATTAGCAATGTCTCCGAGGCAGCCATGTATTCATAGGAGTCGATCGGCTTCTCAACATGTTGAGAGGGCGGCTCCCGTAGCTTCATCATTCGAGGGTGAACTTTTACCACTTTTGTAAATTCAAAATTAATATTTTGAATATTGCATCCTCGTTTGTCTCCTTTGTGAGGCATTCGGGAAGAACTGATATCCTCTCTTGCGGGGATTGATGTTTTATTTTGTCTCATCAAAACACGTCTTAAGGCAAAAGGGGCAATTTCATGTTGTATTGCACTCTGTAGGATGTGGTATATTGTCATGTTATTTTACGTGATAATGTACATTGTCCCTTGTGTGTGAAATAGTTAAAATCATCTTGCTAATTTATAAGATAGTGACTCTATCTCGTGGATTCGTGAAATGAGTTTAACTCCTTGTATTGCCTTAGAAATATTTCTCTAACCGCTCGTTATTTGTTTCAGTTGAATTCCCTTCGGTTGTGTTCGCGCCTCATGCGGCAAGTGGTGGTAGCAGCGAGACTTATACTTCTGCTGATGATACACCGGTCGTTGATGTTGATCCTCAATTTAATCCAAATAGGCTCGAGGAAGTTCCTTAGCTCATGAGAGATGAAGATCGTCATACACTACGATGGCTGATTACAGACACCCCCCTTACTAAGGATCCAAGCTCTACTCAGGCTTTGAGGAAGCCTGATTACATGTTTGGTGATCATGTTGAAGACCCGGTCATTTTGACCCTTGAGGACGAACATTGGTTGAACAAAGATGGCAGGAGTTTGCTACATCTTCCCCTGATCCCTCGCCAATACACACTTGCACGTTTAAGGAAGCAGGTCATGAAGAGGGTGATGTCTTGACATCTGACAGATGATCATGAGTGAGTCTACTATTGGTTCATTACTTATCAGAAGATCCCGAGTTCTAGTGATAGTGGACTACGTCCTGATCTTCTGGGACAAGATGTAGCACTGCCGAATGAGCTGCTGATAATTGTCGACATGGTAAGGAATCGGCTTACCAGACTAGGGAGGAAATTCCCTATGCTAGGGTATAGGTGTTATGGCTGGGTGCACTCATCGACGAAGAAGTGGTGGACCTGTATGACAAGTTTTGTTCTTGGGCGCTAGGGTGATGAGCTGAAGAATAGTGGATTATATACCCTGATACATGACAGCATGTATGGATTGCAGATCAGCTACCATTTCCTAGCTTTGTTAGAGCTTTATAAGACACCAACACCTTTTTGACTCACTACAAAGAGTTATGGTTGGATCTTCATGAGATACAGAAGGTTTTTGGACTTCCGATGGGCGATCATCCAAGAGTACTTTCCTCCTGGCCGACAACTAAATAAACTGAAGAAAGCCTTTCCCAACATTTACAAAATATTATGGGACCTTAGGTGTCATTATCAGATGGCATTAGCCAGCGTTAGTGTCTTGGCGAAGAAGAAATCCCCACAACTATGATTGAAGCAATTCGCTGACTACTTGTTCAAGCATCTAGAGGATGATTCTAGTGAGGCGGTCTGCGAGTTAGATCCTTTGACTCATTCAGAGGTTAATAACCTAATTGAGAATATCGCTGCTCAATCATATACTATTCCTACTGTTGAGAGCAAGTTTCCAGCGGGGACTAAGTTTCAGACGTTCCTATGGCCTGCATAGAAGTGGATTCGGCCCATGATTTTTCTTGTAGGATATATCGCCATTTGGCTGAAGAAGTACGTCATACCGTACCAGTTCTCTTATGCCTTATAGATAGAGGTTCTCTTCCCCACCGTCTAGCTTGCTTATGGGAAGGACATTTCCTTACTTCCAGTGATGGTCACTGATATACATAGCGGGCTTTGATACTTAGTTTCTAGCTACACACAGGTGGGGCGTAAGCCATCGATCGAGATTCCCCCTGTCAATGTTGAGCTCCTGTATACTTATCTGATGGCATGGCTCATCCTTCATCACCCTGATTTAATGTTAATGTCGAGCATCGCAGATCCCTCCGTTCCCCTCCTGCAGCTATTAGAAGATACAAAATGGGGAACGAAATAGTTCCTTGAGGCGAGGTGAGAGCTTCACATCCACAAATGCTGGGAGTTCTTCAAATGCTTCCCTAACTTCTCTGGCCATTATAATGATTTGTTGATTGATGAAGAGAGGCTAGGGATGGGGCATACTATCCTTGATGTGGGTTGATTTTTGTGGTTGATGAACATTTGGCCGAGATATCTCATTCTTCGTGTGAAGGAGCGCTATCACATAGAGCTTTACCTGTCGTGTCGATTCACTCGCCAGTTTGGTTATGACCAACTATACTGTAGGCGTATAAAATTTCCTATAGGTCCCTTTGCACAGCTCGACACGAGGAATCGACAAACCAACGAACCATCGAGTGACGAGGCGACGAGGTCAACAAATTACACGCGATCAACAGAATGCATTCGCGTGCGGAATCAATCCAACGGTTCGGGGAGTCAATGAGTCGTCCAACCAAGAACGGACTCGGATGAATCGCGATCGAATCAAGATCAGCTTCGGACTCGAACTCAGAAGTGGATTTACTGCCAAATTGGGAATCAAGTCAACAAATCGATTCCAAACCAAGTCAACCACAAACCCGAATCACGGACAAAGCAACAACCGAACGACGGAACCCAAAACACCCGGGGGGACTCGGCCAAAACCGAGCTACCCCAAGGTGGCTCGGCCCAAGCCGAGCCACCCTAAGGTGGCTCGGTGGCCGAGCCACCCCAGGGTGGCTCGGCATGAGCCGAGCCACCTTGAGGTGGTCGGCTACCCTTGGCCCAGGGCACAGTTTCATTTGCCTATAAATAGGCTAGGGCATGGCTCATTTGAGGGGTTGGATTTTGGAGGAGGCGAAGCCCTGCAGAATTGAAGACTCAGATCTTAAAAAAGATTCAATCTTTGGGGACTCGAAGACTTGCTCATCCGGATCTGGTGCTCGGCGATCGTCAACGCCAAATAAGGCAGGAGTTCGAGAGGACCGGATCTCAGATCTACGTCATTATACTCCAGATCAAAGCTTGGTCTTTGATCCTGAGATTTGAGCGATTGTTTCCTTGGTGAAACAATCCCTCCGGCTATTATTTCCTTGGTGAAATAATACCCGTTATACTGCATAGATCCGACCGGATCTAGATCTCGCGGTGGTCCACGGATAAACCCCGGCGCAGGCAAACAACCCACGCAAGCGAGCGACCGTAAAACAGGAGCTCGCGATTTGTTCGACAAACAAGGAAACAAATTTGTAATTTTCATTTCTTTTTATTTGATTTTCGTTGTAACCGGATCTTATAAAAAGACCGGATCTTTGTAATCGATAATTTGTTACAAGAGTGTACAATGGAATCAATGATGAAAGCTACAATTTTTCCCGCGAACAATCTGGCGACCACAGTGGGAGCCACCGATCTCGCTGCCGAGATCGTTGCGTTGCAGCCGCTGATCCCGATCACGGTCGTAGAGGAGGTCAAATACGAGTTCGACGAGCAGAAGTTCGAGGAGTACTTGTCGTCCTCGTCCGGATCAACCTCCCCCCGCAAGTCCAAGAAGTTCTCCGCCAGGAGAAAAGCTCGTTGGTATGAAGATGTTGAAAACACCAACGAAGATCTCACCCTGTTTGATGCCAAAGCTGCATCGGGTGAGATCTCTCCAACTTCCAACCAGGTCAGATCTGCTCTGGCCAAATCTTCCGTTGCCGAGGGCGTGGTGACTCTCTCGAAGAGAGCCCGCCAAAGGCAACGTCAAAGCCTTGCGAAACAATTCGCAAAGGCAATGGAATCTGTGGATGGGATCCGCTACAACACGGATCTGAAGAACAGAAGAGGCAAGCAGCCTCAACAACAGATGAATGGTGGTTCCTCCAAGCTGCCAATAATGCAATGGGTCCGTGTCAAACGGAACCGTTCAACGCTGGAGGAACGCATTCTCAAGCGCCGTGCATTATCAGCGCAGGCACGGGCTCAAGCTGAAGAAGCCCGTAGAAAGCTTCAGAAGGAGGTGACAAAGAAGCCGCCACCAACCCGCAAAGTGTGGAGGCCGAAATCCGAAGTGGCGATTCAGGCCAAAGAGCAACCTTTGCAACCTTCGAAGCAGATTCAACCTCCGGCGAACCAAACGAAGTCACCGAAAATTCCCATTGCCACTCCGGGAGGTCACGCAGAATCATCCCGGAGAAAGAAGTCAGTTTTGGAGCGCCTCGGCCCACTTCCCGATGGACGATGCAAAGCTCCAGTTCAAGAACGTTTGGGCCCGATGAAGAAGCCCCGAACGGTTCAACATGCTGGGGGTCGCCGTCATTCTCAGCATGACAAGGAGTTCAAAGCAGCTGCGCACGCCAATTTGCGCATTGAAGTCCAGGAGCCCGCTGAGAGCTCACGTCCACAAAGACAGGTTTCGAGGCGCGTAACTTTTGACAGCCCAAAGAAAACAATTCGCCCTCAGAAGGAAACGTTGTCGTCCGATGACGATGACGTTATACCTGAGAGATCATACCAACACACGATAGGTTGCTCCGACTTTCATACGGACGAGCTGTACTATCGTGCTGGGGGTACGAGCAGAGCTAGAAAGAGAAGTCCTCATAGGCTCGAAACTCAATGCCCCTGTTCCAAACTCATTCGGGCGGTATTGTCTGAATGTAACTGCATCAAGATGGTCCCCGAAAGAGTTTCGGTTTTCGAGAGGCTCAGCACTAAAACCCCAAAGCCAAGGCCCAGGCGTTTCCGACGAAGAAGAGCGGTGGTTGAAAACAGAGAATTTCCGAGGGTCACTGCTAATATGACCAGCAAAAGGACATCGACACGGGATGATCTCGAGTCGATTCTGAAAGCATCCCGGCGTCTAACCCGTCTGCAGTCCGGAGCCATCACACGAGGAACTTATGGTAGGGTTCGGATAAGACCACCTTCAGAAGATGAAGAATCGGATGCTTGCTCTGCGGTTGCGTCTGACAACACCGTATCCAGCGAAGGAGAACCCCGCGAGTCATTCATGATAAGCGCGGAACAAGTGGCCAAGATGCTCGAAGATGCTGTGGCCAAACAACAGGAGAGCTTTAAGCTCAAAATGCAGATGGCCATGCAGACCATGAAAGAGATGCATGACCAACAAATCCAGGCATTGAGGAACCAACAAGGCGAACCAAGTCGTCATAACCAGAACAATCTGGAAGATGAGGACACAGGTGCAAATGAAACTCGTGACACCAATAACCCTCTCGTCAATGCAGGGGGTGGTAACGAGGATGCCAACGAAGATACAAGTGAAAACTTGAAGATCAAAAACCTCGAGAGCAAAATCAATACGTTGATTTCCGCTCAAGAGGTGAAGAAGACGGGCATTCCTTGTCCATACCCAAGAGAGTGGGAATCAATCCCCTATCCGGCGAAGTTTAGTTTAATGAACTTCACGCCGTTCGATGGGAAGGGTTCCCCCACTCAGCATTTGATTTACTTCAAATCGCACCTGGGTGTTATCTCCGGCAATGAGCCTCTAATGGTGCGGTCATTCGTTGGCACTCTTCGCGGAGCCGCCTTCGATTGGTATCGCCACCTCAAGCCAGGAAGCATGAATAGCTGGGACGACATGGAGATAAAATTCCTCGCTAACTTCTTCGACGACGACACCGAGATATCCATCGGAACGTTGCTCGACGAGAAACAAAAGGATGGGGAACCGGTCGAAACCTTCGTCAAGAGGTTCCGGAACAAAGCGTTGAATTGCCGGGACCCGATCACCGAGGAGTTCATTCTCCAGACTTGCCATAACAACCTCGCATTGGACGTGTTGGAAACAATGGGGACAGCACCATCCAATACTTGGAAAGACTTGAAGGTCCGAGGGGAACAAGCCGAACGCTTCCTCCGAAGGAAGAAGGCCGAGAGGAGTCAATCGACGACAAATCCTCCGAACTCAAACTTCGCCTCCCGTGGTAAGGGAAAGACACCCGCAACGACTGTCGATGCTAATCAAACATCGCAACAGCAGTCCCGGAGGCAGCAAAAGACTTCAGATCAGAGGCCTCAAAAAGAGTACTCCTTCAAGGACGAAGATGTTCCAGCCATCTTCAAATCCCTCCTTGACAATAACAAGATCAAGCTCCCACCGATCACGAATCAGGAGGATGCTGACGATATTGCGGATCCGAAGTACTGCGCATACCACAGAAGGATCCTTCACCCAACCAAGGCGTGCTTTACACTCAAGAATAGCATCCAAACCTTGGTTGAAGCCGGTGTCATAACGCTAGAGTGAGCCAGTTGAAAACGGCAAACTCCGAAGAGTATACGAGTATAAACTGCTTCTCAATCCTCCGACCGGTATAAGAGGTTAAACTGCTCCCTGATACTCTAATAGGTATATGAGTCTAAACTATTTCCTTTCTTCCACGGGAAGTTCCTAGAGAGTGCCATGCGTGGTATTCCTAAGGATAACCCGATCGTGCAGCTGATACAATGATATACCCAGTGTTGCAAAGAAAGCTGGGGGTGGATGATTCATGTAACGGGAAGTTCCCGGAAGAATGTTAAATGTAATATTCTTAGGGATAACCCAATCATTACAAATTAGGTGATAAACACTAATCTCCTAATTTCCGAACACTCTTTTTCTGAGATGAAATCCGATCACTTCATTGGATCAATTTTCCCTCACAAAACTCTTATTGGTGTTTGACGACTCATAGTCTCCACCACAGAATCCCCCACCGATCAAACTAATTGACGGCGGGACCACCAAAATTCTTTCCTGTTTAATCCATTCAAACTTCCGCTATGTTCGTGCACTCAACACTTTCATTGTTAGAGTCCGGATATAATGCTTAGAATTCTGATCTATCAATCATTGACGAATTGTCAAAGCCCTCTTTTTGTTAAGTCTTTATCACTTAACATCATGAACCCCCTTTGAGTGATTTGTACGAATCAACATTCCTACAGTGATTTGTACTCTCACTCTCACTTTCCACTTGGTCAAACCTTCCTACAGTTAGGACCAAAACCAAAATCCCCTCTCGATTCCTTCAATGAACGAGAGGCCCACAAATCGAGCGATCAAACCTTCTTACAGTTAGGATCGTTTTAAACCCCCCCACTTGGTCAAACCTTCCTACAGTTAGGACCACAACCAAAATCCCCTCTCGATTCCTCCAATGAATGAGAGGTCCGCTTTCAAATCGAGTGATCAAACCTTCCTATAGTTAGGGTCATCTCAAGCTCTCGTTTGGTCAAACCTTCCTACAGTTAGGACCAAAACCACAATTCATTCTTGATAAATGAGAAATTCATCTTTAGTTCGGTAATCAAACCTTCTGACAGTTAGGGTTATCCGATTCTTTTCGATTCTCGGAGTGGAGATCCCACTCTTAGTTTCACCTTTCCGGATTCTGGGGGTGGAGATCCCACCTCGAGTCTCCTCTCCAATTGGGAATAGAATATAAAATTCTTCCTTCCTTGTATTCGGGTTCGCCTTCACCCTAAAAGAAGATCGGGAAATAGAATATAAAATTCTTCCTTTCCCACACCAACCTTTTCCAAGAGTTTATCAATCTTGGATTCATCCTAGGAAGTTTATCCCGAATCCTAAGCAGGGATAAGTCTGCGCCTAACACGTGCTGCCGGTTTAGTCTTTCTCCGCAGAAAAAGACACCAGAGTTCGATTCTGGGGTATTTTATCCTGAGACCTAAGAATGGATAAGTCGGCGCCTAACACGCACCGCCGGTTAGTTCTTAACCGTTAAAAAGAACATCCGCCCGCATATTCAACATTGTGGCAGGTTGTTATTAATAACACCAAAATCCATGCCTCATACGCATGGAGAATTTCATCCTGAATCCTAAGAAAGGATATGCCGATGCCTAACACGCGTCGCCGGTTTAGTCTTTTACCGATTGAAGAAGACACCAGAGTTCGATTCTGGGGTATTTTTATCCCGAAGCCTAAGTAGGGATAAGTCAGCATCTAATACACGTTGCTGGGTAGCCTATTCCCATAACAATGGCGAAGTCTATGTATTCGACATCATAGCACAAAGTCTCAGAGAATTCAATCTCTGAGCACAACGTTACATGCGAACGGATTTAAATAATTCGCATGCTAACCCGACTCAAACGGTAGTCGGTAAAGGCTAATCAAATCCGTTGAGGGCTGAGGGTTAGCCAAAAATCCTAAAGTCAATGCCTAACACGCGTCGCCGGGTAACCTATTCCTATAACAAATGGTAAAGTCTATGTATTCAACATCATAGCACAAATTCTAAGGGAGTTCATTCCTTTAGCACAACGTCACATGCGGAACGGACTAAAACAATCCACATGTAAGCCCGATTCAAACGGTAATCGGTAAGAGCACATCAAATTCGTTAAAGGCTGAGGATTTGCCAAAAATCCTAAGTCAACGTCTCATACACGTTGCTGTTTAGTCTTTTCATAGGACAAAGTCTACGTATTCAATATCGTAGCACTAAAAGGGTTAACTCTTTTAGCTTAACGTTACATGCGGGACGGATTTAGACAATCCGCATGCTAGCCCGACTCAAACGGTAGTCGGTAAAGGCTCATCAAATCCGTTGATGGCTGAGAATTTGCCAAAAATTCTATGAATACGAGTCATTGACGCATCAATTCTATAGATTGGTCTCGTGACTCAAGTATTTTCCACGCTCCAATACCTTAAGAGCTTAAACTGTGTATACTCCAGAAGACGTACGAGTATAAACTGTGTCGGACGTCGAACAATACGTCGCAATGAAGCCTGGACGCTGGATAACGCGTCGTAATGAAGCTCAAACGCCAGACAACGCCGTCGATCGATGATCAGTTCTATGTTGAAGCAACCAACTCGAGCTAAAAAGTCAAGAAATCAATAATCGACTTCAAGTTCAAAATTTCGACAACGGTCAGACAATAAATGCAGCACCGGAATCCTTACAGACGTTCGACAAAGCACCGAATAGCCTGAAGGAATTGAAGGAATCCAGAACAGAAGCCATTCCAAGGTCCGTTACACCGACTAAAGGTTGGGACAATCACATCCAAAGTATTCCAGACTCTTCTATAAAAGAACGAGACTGAAATACTTTGGAGGGGGTATCTGTAGGCATATAAAATTGTCTATAGGTCCCTTCGCACAGCTCGACACGAGGAATCGATAAATCAACGAACCATCGAGTGACGAGGCGACGAGGTCAACAAATTACACGCGATCAACAGAATGCATTCGCGTGAGGAATCAATCCAACGGTTCGGGGAGTCAATGAGTCGTCCAACCAAGAACGGACTCGGATGAATCGCGATCGAATCAAGATCAGCTTCGGACTCGAACTCAGAAGTGGATTTACTGCCAAATCGGGAATCAAGTCAACAAATCGATTCCAAACCAAGTCAACCACAAACCCGAATCACGGACAAAGTAACAACCGAACGACGGAACCCAAAACACCCGGGGGGACTCGGCCGAAACCGAGCCACCCCAAGGTGGCTCGGCCCAAGCCGAGCCACCCTAAGGTGGCTCGGTGGCCGAGCCACCCCAGGGTGGCTCGGCATGAGCCGAGCCACCTTGAGGTGGCCGGCTACCCTTGGCCCGGGGCACAGTTTCGTTTGCCTATAAATAGGCTAGGGCATGGCTCATTTGAGGGGTTGGATTTTGGAGGAGGCGAAGCCCTGCAGAACTGAAGACTCAGATCTTAAAAAAGATTCAATCTTTGGGGACTCGAAGACTTGCTCATCCGTATCTGGTGCTCGGCGATCGTCAACGCCAAATAAGGCAGGAGTTCGAGAGGACCGGATCTCAGATCTATGTCGTTATACTCTGGATCAAAGCTTGGTCTTTGATCCCGAGATTTGAGCGATTGTTTCCTTGGTGAAACAATCCCTCCGGCTATTATTTCCTTGGTGAAATAATACCCATTATACTGCATAGATCCGACCAGATCTAGATCTCGCGGTGGTCCACGGATAAACCCCGGTGCAGGCAAACAACCCACGCAAGCGAACGACCGCAAAACAGGAGCTCGTGATTTGTTCGACAAACAAGGAAACAAATTTGTAATTTTCATTTCTTTTTATTTGATTTTCGTTGTAACCGGATCTTATAAAAAGACCGGATCTTTGTAATCGATAAACTGTTACAAGAGTGTACAATGGAATCAATGATGAAAGCTACAATTTTTCCCACGAACATGTACGTTAGGAATCGGAGTCAAGAGCTGAGAACTAAGGGAAGTCTTATAGATGGTGTCCGAGCATGGCTTTAGAGCGTGGTGGGTTGTACATGCACCACTTTCAATATCCCCATGGCAAGGTGTGAATCACATCTTACCTTCCTTTGCTACAAGTGGCTCATCACTGCCAACGAGCCTACGAAGCAGAAGCATATTATGGAGCTGGAGGTAGAAGATGAAGTTCGGGTTGCTACTAGGGGGAAGAAGTCTACCGGATGAGGTGGAACTTGTGGACCTCGACCAAAATAAAGACCTTCTTCGAGTACGAAGTTGTATCCCCATTTCTTCATAAAGTTATGCACTTATTAACTGTATCTGAATAAGTGAGGACCGGGTCTCTCATCATCACTATCTTCCTTTTAGAAGTAATATGATGGTGGAGATATTTTCCCTTTGCCGAAGATTAACTCCTTTTCACCCCTTACCTTAGCAGGAATGACGAGGGTTATTCCAAATGAATCTTGGATACGCTTCTTCATCATACAAGATGACCGAAGTGGTATATGTATATCCGGGTTATCATACAGCCTCTGCATTACATTATCAAGACAAGGCAAATACTCTAAATCATTATTTATTTCTACTTCGGTAAGTTACCAATTACAACTATCATCTGACGATTCTCCATCATCAAGATTGATTACAAAGGGTATAATGTCATTTAGTACAAAACCTCCATCATAATTAAGTCCAGCTTCGGTGTCAGCTTCTTCTTCGTAGTCTGTGCCTTGGGCTAATGGTTCAGTATCAGATTCAGCATCGTAAAGCAGGGAATAAGTGAAATAGTTTTCCAAGACCTTAAACGGTTGCTCATCCATGACCACCATCTTAACCTTGTTATTGGTGTCTACATATTTTAGACTGGTGAAGAGTGGAACAGACTATAACATTACCATGGATCTAGGGTCGACCCAATTGTAAGTTATAAGAGGTTTCCGTATCGATCACATAGCACATGACATCGGATCTTAAATCTCCAAGTTAACACTTCACCCGGATTTTACCCAATGGCCTAGACCCACTGGTACTGAATCCATATATAACAATTCCTATTGAAGCTAACTTGCTGGCGAGGATTTCAAAATTGTACATCAATCGGAGTGGCATGATGCTGATAGTAAAACCTGGATCAACTTGGATCCGATTGATAGGGCTCGAGCTGATATATCCGGTGAAATACAAACGCTTGTCATGCTTTGAATTCCTTATTTGCATGTCCTCTTTGGTAAAGGTGATGCAAGGGAACTATTTGGCCGCGAGGTTGTAGTGTTGAACTGACGGCTCCGGTTCTTTGGGGGCTGGCTTTATCTAAGTGAGAAACACGTCAGAATCAGGCAAAGCTTCTTGCAAAGCCTCTCTAGTGTCTTTGGAAAGCAGTAATAACTTATATAGAGTTATTCTTGCTGGGATGTTAGCCAATTGGATCATAATATCGAAGCAGTATGGAGTGTTCGAACATCCCAGTTTATCCTTTCCAATCAGACGATTGAAATAAGACTGCTTCGGGTTTAGAACCTCTTGGTGCTGGGGCTCCTTCTTAGCTGCAGCCTTTTTTGTTTGGTAGCTGACTATTGCTGAGGTTCATTAGAAGACTTTGGCGTGGTTGTGACCACCCCCTACTCATCCAATTAATCGACCACCTTGGGATAGTTGAATCGATACTCGTTCCCGCTTCTGGTGGCAAAGGCCGGTTCTTCACTAGTCACAAAAGCTTAATGCTCATTGCCGGAAAGCAGAAAGTTAGGGATCCCTTCTTCATTTTCCTACCGAATCGCTGTGGTGGCACAATAAGACTTTCCTTTGCCCTTGGACTTGGATTACTTCTTAGAAGAGGACACCGTCTACTGTTAGTCTTCGAGTAGATCATGATGGACCCAAAGAATTTCATCATTGGTGGCCGTATGTGGCACAAGCCCCTTCTGGCATTGTCCATGAGGATAATCATTGACAGTCTTCATTTCCACCTTTGTTACGGGTTCGGGTTGAAACCATGTTAAAGGGACGGAGCCGAAGCTGATGGTCACTGCGTTCGCACCAACCTTATTTTCCTTGAGTTGTCTTGCGATGATGATCCCAACGTCAATCAAGGCTTGAATCTTGTCCTTGAGGGCATAACATCTCTTTGTGGTATGATGGACCTGCCTATGGAATGTATAGTATCTCAAATCCGTAGCATTCTTGGCTCCTTCCTGGTTAGTGATTGGAGGAAACTTGATCTTATTGTGTTCCAGAAGGTATTTAAATATACCGAGGACCTCGTCTTCCTTAAAATAATATTTTTTTGGAATCTTGGTTCCGCAGTCTTCTGTTGCCTTTGAGGTCTCTGTTGCCACTGAGACGGCGACTACTGCGGGCTTGCGGTTATGCTTGCTGTTGAGTCTATAGTTGGAATGTCTAATTCACACCAACTACCTTCACTGGCACTTTCCCTCTGCCATGAGGGATGAAGTTATGATTTGGGGGATTTACTGTCGGTTGGCCTCTCTTAGCCTTCTTCTTTTTGAGGAAGCGTTCGGCTTGCTCTCCACACACCTTTAACACTTTCCATATTTTGGATGACGCTACCCCCATGGCATCTAGCACGTCAAATAAAGATTGTTGTGGCAAGTTTGGAGGATGAACTCCTCTATGACCAGGTCTTGGTAGTTCATCACTTTGTTGTTAAAGTGTTTGACAAAGATGTCGATCGATTCTCCGTCCCTCTGCTTCTCATCGAAGAGTGTTCCGATTGACACCTCAGTGTCGTCATCAAAGAAATTGGTGAGATACATGCTTTCCATATCGTCCCAGCTGTTGATACTGCCCGGCTTAAGACGCCGGTACCAATCAAAGGTGGCCCTGCGAATATTGCTAACGAATGACTAGACCATCAAAGGTTCACTGCCAGAAATTACACCTAGGTGGGACTTGAATTAAATCAGGTGCTGAGTGGGTGAACCGTTTCCATTGAACGATGTGAAGTTTATTAGATTGAACTTCGCCAGATATGGGATTGACTCCCACACCCTTAGGTAGGGCTATGGAATATCGTCCTTCTTTACCTCTTGAGAAGACGTCAACACATTGATCTTGCTCTCCAGGTCTTTTATTTTCTCATCCTCACTTGTATTTTTCTTCGGGCGATTTTGGAGAGGAACAACGGGACCACCTGCAGTGTTGTTATCCTCAGTAGGACCATCCTAGCATTTTGGTCAATAGGAGGGCTATCAGCTTTGAGATTTTTTATCCATGTCCAAGTCACTATCTTCTTGATTGGTAGCGTTGCGATGACTGGATTCACTGTACTGATTTGATAAGGCTTGTTGAATCTGTTGGTTATGTAACTCCCTCATTCGTTGCACGGTCAACTCTATTTCAGCTTTAAATTCTTCTTTCTACTTGGCCAAGGCTTTTTGAAGCAGTTGATCCATTTGTTTAGTAGTGACCATGAATGCTTCTCGAGTTCATTCCATGCTAGACACTGTATTGTCAGACGCAATCATAGAACAAGCATCTGACGTTTCATTATCTGAGGATTGTCCTCTATTTGACCTGGGTCTGATAGTTCCCGATTGTAGCCAAGTGAGACGATGGGACATCCCTAGAAAAGGATCGGGACTAGAACGTCATGTTGACTTTCCTTTATAGGTCATGTTGATGGTGACTTCTGGGAGTTCGTCATTCTGACTGACTGATCTTAGTTTGTTTAAGCATCTTGATTTAGATTTAGGTGCTTCAGTGGAAAGTCTTTTAAATACTGAGACCCTCCGTGCAGTAGTTTTGGGGTAGCTACACTCTAATAATACTGCCCTGATAAACCTCTCACAAGGGTAGTTAGAGTTTGAGATACTTCTCTTTTGAGATTTGTTTGTACTCCCAACCTGATAGTACAACTCATCGGTGTTGTAGTCGGAGCAATCTATTAGCTGTTGGTTCGAATCTCTAAGTATAACGTTGTCATCTGATGGACACATTTTCTTCTGGAGAGGTAATGCCTTGTTGGCGTACTCGAGAGTCACATGTTTGGAACCACACCCTTGTAATGGTGGGACCTTAACGGGCTCACAGGAATAGACTTGCTAAGAGGGCGCGTACGACCCCTAGGCTGAAGAGTCGCTCGGGATTTGTTCACCGGACCCAAGTGTTCTTTAATAGGAGCTTTGCCTCAATCTTCATGTAGACGATCAAAGCGATCTATCATTGTAATTTTGAATTTTGATAGATCAACACTATCGTAAGGCTTCACTGGAGGTACGAGAGCAGACAGAGTGAGATCAGAAGCCGATAGGGGCTGAGAAACAACCGCGGGGCTGGACCCCTGTGCAAAATGGTCTGTACTATTTTGCACAAGTACGAAATAGTTAGTACTATTTCGCACAGGTGCAAAATAGTCAGCACTATTTCACATAGGAGGAGGCAATTCGGTAGTTTTTCGAGTTGATTTCAGTGTTGTTTTGACCTTCAGCATCCAGACTTGGTGCGATTTTGGTAGTTCTTTGGCCACCTTTTCCCTCGCAATTCCTACGCTTTCTGCATAAGAATTCATGCGTGCGCAAGTAGTGCGCAACGCTTCTGGATGCGCTCCTTGAGAGTTGAGTGAGTTGTTTTGACCCGAACCCACTTGTTGGTTGATGGTTTGGAGGAGGAATCAATTACTTGTTGTTGTGGCAGCTTAGTCGCTTGACACCTCCTAAACTTCAGATCCGCATGATAATGGATCCCGTCAACTGATTCTAAGGCTTTAGTGAGTTGACACGTAAGATGTTGGCGCAGCCTCTGACGAGACCTTTTCATTAGAATTGGTGCGCCTTCAGCTGACAACTCCTTAATTGGAGAGGAGTTGTTACGAGTCTGTAGGTGTAAAAATTGATTTCACAAAATAGGGGATTTCATTTGTATTGATAATGATAGCTTATTACAAACTAATGAATTAAAATTATAATAGAAGCGGAAGGAAGGTCCTCCTTGTTTAACGTAGGGACTATGGTAGCGATAGGACGCTTCGCTCGGTTCTCACACCGAGTTTGCTTCCCTTGGACGATCCGAGCAAAGTTGTGGGTGAGCTTTAATATGTAGTAGAAGCTCGTGTTGATCGAGTTCAAGTTCCCGAGCTTAATGGCTATCAAGGCCGAAAGCTAGAAGAAGATGCTATAGTGCAAGAACAATGCAAAGAGTGAGCCTCGATTCTCTTAGAGCTTAAGTGAACTGATCGCCAAGGAGCCAAATAGGCTCGGTCTTGATCCAGAGTTCAAGACCCCTCTTTTGATAGCCATCAATGGCTATTTATAGTGGAGGAGAAGCATGGCCACTCTCACAAATTGTGGGATTGTGGTTGAGGGGGACCATAACTCCATCCCTTAAATCTTAGGATGTGACCATTAGAGGTGAGGAGAACCATACCCCATCCCTTAGATCATGGGGAGTGGGTATACCCACTTCTACATTTTAAGCTCAAGTGCCTGACTTGGTCTAGCTGTACAAGCAAGCTTGACATTGTAGGCAAGCTGTCAGGCGAGCTTTCAGGCAAGCAAGTGAGTCTGACGGGTTTTGGTATGCAGGCAAGCCTGGATGCTATAGGTGAGCTTCAAGCTGTCGGGCGAGATTGCCTTGTGCAGCTAATCTTTCAGCTATCGAGCGAGTTTGCCTTGTACAGGCGAGCTTCAAGCGTGCATGCGAGCTTCACGTTAGGCGAGCTCGAGCTTACGGGCGAACTGAGGCCTGCAGGCGAGCTTCGAACATTAACAGGCAAGCTTCGTGCCAGGTGAGTTCAAGTCAGGCGAGGTCTAGGCCATTGATAGGTGAGCCTCGTGCTTGCTGGTGAGGTTGAGTCACTATAGGCGAGCTTCAAACATCGATAGGCGAGCTTCGTGCTTGCTGGCGATATTGGGTTACTGCAGATGAGCTCCAGTATATGCCACAAAGAACAGGTCATAACTTTCAAACCGTAAGTCAGAATTGAACGAATTATATATGAAAACCAACTAGCTCGACGAGACGGAACCGACCAAATCCACCCCATAAGGTTAGGTTTGCTCCTGTCTGTTTCGCCAAATTCCTTCATGTTTGAGAGATATCAGCGTTTTCCCCTTTTTTGCTATTTCCGGCGAGGTTTTAGCAGTTTTGTTCTGCACTTCTCTAATAGAAATTAAATATAATTTTAATTGCCTACAAAACCCTCTCCAAAGTTTTCAAACCTGAATCAGGCTGCATGGGGTCTGGAAAACTTTGGATATGAAGACCTACAAAGTGATCACTACTCAGACGGAGTGAGGAGCCTTCTAATAGAACTTGACGAGATTGAATTATTCAGTCACTAGTAACGATCACCAATTAGGATTTTTAGCAATTCCCCAGCTATCAACGGACTTGATTTGTCTTTACTAACTACTGTTTGAGTTGGACTAGCCATGCTCTTGCCCTTAGCATGGTAAGTTATCAATGAGTTTCTCTTAGGCTTAATGCTAAGATTTCTCTTCTATCCTTAGCTATTTGAGGCATTTAGATGTAGGGAGAAGTTTAACCTCGTATACCAGTTAAAGGAAAGAAGCAGTTTCATCTCATGCACCGGTTGGAGGAAAGGGAACAGTTTAGCCTCGTGCATCGGCTGGAAGAAAGGGAGAAGTTTAGCCTCGTGCACCGGTTGGAGGAAATGGAGTAGTTTAGTCTCGTGTACCAGTTGGAGGAAAGGGAGCAGTTTAGCCTTATGCACCGGTTGGAGAATGTCGGGTTATCCTTAGGAGTTTTCTCTAGGAACTTCCCGTCAAAGGTAGGGAATAGTTTAGCCTCGTATACCAGTTGGAGGTTTGGAAAACAATTTATACTCGTATACCCATTAGAGTAGGCGGGTTATCCTTAGGAGTTTTCTCCAAGAACTTCCTATCAAACGTAGGAAACAGTTTATACTCGTATACCCGTTAGAGTCTAGGAGAAGCTTATCTTCTCTTGGGGTAAAGATGAACCTTGATTTATCTTCTCTCAGGGCAAAGACGAACCCTGATTTGTCTTCTCTTGGGGCAAAGACGAACCCGAAATAGCGGCACATCACATAGTAGGCCATTATTTGGATAAAGGCACATCGCTTGGTAGGCCATTATCAAACAACAACGCCTTTTGCGGGAAAGACGGTGCTGGGGGGACTCAAATTGGTCAGGGACGTATGAGTGTGATGATTGATTATTATAGGAGCCATCGCATGGTAGGCTACTATCCATCGATTGTTCTAAGGATATTAGAGCGCTCAGAAAGGATCTGGTCGTTCAGGGACATATGAGTATGACGACTAATCGGGCAACGTCATTTGTAGGAATGACGGTGTCGGCTATCAGAGGTAATTGTTAACCTGATAGGAATTGCCGTGATTGGAGCGACTTTATGGGCCTACCACTCCATTGAAGAGAGTCAGTAAGTAGATTTTGGTCAGAGATGTGATGTTAACATGATAGGATTGTTTGTTGTGATTTGAGCAACTCTGTGGGCTTCCCATCCTGTTGGAGAGGATTAGTAAGTTAATTTTTTCAAAGGTAATGGTTAACATGACAGTGGGAGTTTGTCCCAGTGTCCTATTGGAGAGGATTGACGTGAGAAATTTGGAGGAGACTATTGGAGGTAAATAGTTAACTTGATAGTTTTAAGAGATCCATCATCTAGTTAAATGAGACTGATGGAGAAGTGACTATCAGATATGGAAATTAACTTGATAGTTGGCTTTGGTCCTAACTGTAGGAATGTTTGACCGAGTGGGAGATGCAGAGATCATTTTAACCTCATGCTCCAGTGGGAGGGTTTTAATCATTTTGGACATGATCAAACAACCACAGTAGGAGGCTGGCAAGCTGTTCATTGACTCAGGAATGAGTATAACGACGTTGATTGGAATAGTGACACATCGCATGGTAGGTCACCATTTCTGATTGGGGTGCTCATCGCATAGTAGAACAAAACTCAACTATCAGAGGTGATGATAGTTCATGTGGGCCCATTGTCCTGATGAAGAGGATCAATGGGGGAATTTGGAGGAGATTTAGGGTAGTATATAATTTCACAGTGAAACCCCGCCTCCGGCGAGAATCTAGGTTGAAGGGTAAAGATTCCTTAGTTGACCTCAAGGGAGTTGAAGGATGAAATCCTCTACTGACACATTGCCCACTCGAGTAGACCGTCTCTACTACGAATGTGTATGAAGTTGTCGTTAGATGTAGGTCTTCTGGCGATTGACGTATTTAAGCATCACCGATCATCTTCGGCCAGCAGTGGTCAAGTCTTCGTAGTCGGCCCCACAGTTTGGGTTCGAGTCGGCGAACTTGACAGATGCCATTGTGGGTTTCTTGTGCTTCGAAGCAGTGCCCCTATATTTCGACAATGAAATGATCGATTCCTGAATCTCTTTACGAAGTTATTGACCAACTCTGTTTTCTTCTGCTTCTCAGCAAGTAAAGTGGCCATCGACACTTCTATGTCGTCGTCGAAGAAACGGGCCAAGAAAAGCTTTTCCACATTACCCCATGTTTTGATAAAGCCTAGTTCTAGCTTGCAAAACCATTCAAAGGCTACCCCCCTCAGGCTGCCAATGAACAATTGAGTGAGGATAGGATCATTCCCCGTAAGAAATTTTGTTTGATACAGGAAGTAGTAGTTATGTTGTGAGGGAAATCCCTTGTCATCAAATTGGACAAAGCTAATTGGTTTGAACTTTGCCAAGTAGGGGACTGTATCCCATTCGACTAGATACGGTCTGACTTCCCCCAGCTCGTTCATACTCTTTTAAAGCTTTAGGGCATTGAGTTGACTTTGGAACTCATCGAGCCTCTTGTCTCGGGGAGTGATGCCCGCATGTGATGCTCTTCATGAAGACTTGGATGAATAATCTGAATGCGATCCGTGATTATCATCCTCTTCAGTTGTGCTAGAAGGATTGGGCTCCTCCTCTCTGTTCTTCGAGGATCTTCACCGATTTCGTGAATTCCTCTTCTTCTTCTTCTTCTTGTTCAAAAGTTGTTCCATCATTCCCTTCAGGGAGTTGATGGTCGCTTGTTACTCTTGGAATCTCCTAGCAACCTCATCGGAGACTTCTACTATGTGCACCTTCCCGTGCTTATCCTGCACTGAGCTCTAGGTTCGAGACATTATCATCACTGAGCAAACCTCGTCATCATTGTCATAGATGGGCGATAAGCAGGCATAATTGAATAGGATGGCGACACCCATTTGAGTACGGTTGTGTAGGTAGACACCCTCACTTTCAACATGGAGGTATTTGATTCCAGGGAAAAATTCCGGATCTGACAAATTTGAATACTTAGCTTTTCCTTTCCCTGCCATGTTAACCGTGGTAGCTGGGAGTTCTAAATCATCAGTAGCCTATCTCCTCTGGCTATTGCGCCTCCGGCGAGGAGGTCTTAACTCTAGAGGTTTCTGAGAAAGCCTTTCAAACAATAATGGTTTCGGTGCCTTGGTACACTAGCAATCAACAAGCCCTGCTTTGCTAAGCCTCTCACAGTGGCACTGAGGATTTATCTCGTGAATCACACACTTTTGAGTCAGATACTCTCTGAGATCTCTCGTATGTTAATGGTAACAACCCCTGATGTCAGAAGAACCAAACACGTAGTCATGCAAAGAAGGTTCACAAGAATACTTGTGAGGACTCTTAGAAAATTCTCCAAGTGTTGAATTCAAGCGAGCCTGCCTTGAGAGGCGAGGTCTCGTATTTTGGTGAGCTTCAGCCTTCTGGTGAGCTCCAACTGCTTGTTCATTCAGGTTGATGTCCGCCTGTTTGACTGGTCTTTGCTTTGCCTTTTTGGCCAAGGCCTGCTTGTGGGCGAGGCTTGGGTGTCTAGCGGGCCTGATAGGGTTCTTCTATTTTCTTCACCTCGCCTGATTTGGTGAAGTCGCCTAAACTGGGGACATAGCCTAAAAAGCAAACCCCACCTGATTTGGGGGGCTTGTCTAAGTTGATAAGTTTGCCTAAATGGGGAACTTTGCTCATGGAGTGAGGCTCGCCTGAAATGTTAGGTTCACCTAAAATGTCAAGTTCGCTAGTTTTGGGAACTTTGCCAACAGATCAAAGCCCATCTGAGTAGGTGGGATCACCTGATAGACTAAGTTCGCCAGAACTAAGAGCTTTATGTTCTCGCTTAGCTCTTCTCAATCCTGAATAATAATTCAGGCCATCATAGGGGCAGGCGAGAGCATGTCGTCACCATTGTCTGGCTCTTATGGAGAGAGGGTGATCCATGTTGACAATGAAGGTGTGATCACCAACACGAACCATGGTCTCCTGCTGTATGGGGGCTTGTGTGGATCATTTTACAACTCAACGAGCAATTCTTTAGCTTGCATTCTTGGCCTTTGGCTCGGCCTTGATTGGTTTGGGGGAGATAGAACCCCCAGCCATAGCTTGGGTAGAGCACTCAGGCATAGTTTCCTTGGTCGCTTGGGGCCGAGCAACACGCACGATTCTCTGGCATTTTCCAGATGCATTGCCACTAGAGGTGGATGAAGATAAGTACTCCTCGTACTTAGCATAGTCAAACACAATCACAAGGGACTCGATTGTTGTTCCATTCACAATTTCATTGAATTTCACCATCACCATTTCTCTTGAAGAAATAGTTCCTCCCACTGTGGTCGCCATCTTCTGTTTAGGGTAAAAATTGGCTCCCGAAAAGGGGTCGTTTGTATTAATAAGAATGATTTATTACAAACCAAGGATCAACAATTATAACAAAAGTAAAGAGAATGCTCTTCTTATTTAACGTGAGTTCTTCAATAGCGATAGGATGCCTCCCTCGAATGCTTGCATCGAGTTTTCTTCCCTTGGACGATCTAATTGAAACTACGGTTGAGCTTCAGTACATAGTAGAAGCTCTTGTGTGATTGAGTTCGATTACCCGAGCTTGATAAATGTTAAGGCCGAATGCTTACAGAGGGCTAATGCGTAAGAGTTTGTAAAGAGCCGAGAATCTTAAATATGAGAGTTCAGATTGAGTCTAATTCAATAATCCAATCTTTTGCTTAAGAATATCCAGCCGAGCTCTCAAGATGTCAAGCTAATCAAGCCCACCAAGCTAGCAGCCCCCTTTCTTGTTGCTAAAGGTGGCTTATAAATAGGCAAGGAAAAACATGATCAATCCCTTGACTTGTGGGATGTGACCGCTCACAGGTGAGGAGCACCATACCTTTCCATATAGCTCTGGGATGTGACCACCTAGGGGTGATGAGAGCCATGCTCCATCACTTAGATCGTGGGACGTGGGTTTGCCCACTCCCACAAGAAAGCAGCTGATTGCATCACTCAGGCGAGGCTGGCGGACTTGCAGGCGAGCTCGAGTGTTGTCTGAGTGTTCAGGCGAGCTTACAAGCGAGCTTGGCGAACATGCGGGGTTGGCTGGTTGACCCCTCAAGCGTTAGGCGAGCTTGAGTCTGTGGGCGACCTTGGTTCGTGCGGTCGAACTTCTTGCAGATAAGCTTGACTCATGCAGGCGAGCAAAGTATTCAGGCGAGCTCGACTCATGCGGACGAGTCGAGAAAGCAGGCGAGCTTAACTCGTGCTGGCGAGTCTAACAAACAGGTGAGCTTGACTCATGCTGGTCAAGTTAAACAAACAGGCGAGTTTTGCTTGGCCTCTTGAATGCAGGCGAGCTTGACTTTGCTAGCAAGTCAAACAAATAGGCAAGATTGACTCGTGCGAGCGAGTCAATCCATTTTGGCGAACTTTGGCTCGTGCAGGCGAGCAAACCGTGTAGGCGAGTCAAACCTACTGGTGAGCTCTTCTTGGCCTCTCAAAATGCAGGCGAGCTTGACTTGTGCTAGCAAGTCAAACAAATAGACGAGCTTTGCTTGGCTTGTTGAATGTAGGCGAGCTAGGTAAGCTAGTTTGCATTTGCTATCTTGAGCACGCAGGCGAGCTCAAAACATAGGCAGGCAGGGTCAATCAGGCAAGGTTTGACCTCCTTGATTAAAGGCAATTTTTATTGCATTCAGCTTTTTAACAAACACTGTCTTTACTTGATCATAGTCATCCACATATTTCATGCACTGATGTAGTGTGGTTGGAACTATCCGGTTGCTATGGATCTATAGTTGACCTAATAGCATATTATAGGAGGGTTCTGCATCAATCACTGTACGTGTAAATTTTTGATTTTCCCGGGAAAGGGGAGGGATTTCGTTTGTATTTATAAGAAAGCTTATTACAAACTAAATCAATCTGAATTACAACAGAAGCAGAGGGAATGCCCTCTTTGTTTATATTTGTGGGGACTTTACGGTAGCTACAGGATGCTTCGCCCGGTGCTCGCGCCGGGTCTGCTTCCCTTGGACGGTTCGACCGAGGTTGTTGGAGAGCTTCAGTACTCAGTAGAAGCTCTGGGTGAAAGAGTTCGAATCCTCTAGTTCGCCGGCGATCAGAGCTCGGAGCTTGGAGATTTTCCGATTCTCTACGATTGTTCGATCTTCTGATTGATCGATCTCCTTTTTTCTCCTCCTTCTTTTCTTTGCTGCTGCAAGGAGCCTTTTTTAAGTGGGAGGGTGTAGGCATCGAAAATTGCCGATAGGTCCCCGAACACAGCTCGGTGTTAACGATCGACGATCGAACGACGCTACCCAGTTCACAAGAGCTCAAATGACGCCGGTGAGCGA
>BQKN01062900.1:94231-112852 GCA_022839385.1 Asparagus kiusianus | reverse complement strand
CTCGAAAAAGAGAACATCAATGAAAACAGCAACTTTTACCGGAAACAGAGGGGGACCGTTTTGGCTGTCCCTTGAACCATGGGATGTGACCATACACTGTTCAAGGACATCCTATTGTCCCCTGTACAACAAACGGTTGTCTTTTTAGGGTTACATGTCGTGTCACGTCGTGTAGGAGCGGGAAAGTCCTTCCTCGCACTCGTGACGGCGACTGCCAGACACTTGAGTGGACCTGGACAGCTCGTCGAACGCTGGTGGCTCTAACCTTTCGCTTGGAGCGCGGTACGCTGCATTTATGTGGATGCAGACGGCTCTGGCAACCGTCCGCTCCCTTGTGCGGCGAGGTACCGAGTGAACATCCGGCGGTCCTGAGGTGCTGTACCCTTCCTCCCTTCACCCCATGTCTGAATAAGGGCGGTAGAATGGACGTTGCGTGCCTGAGCAAGCTCTGGATAGCTTTCGGCGCGTCATGGCTTCGGCCTCCCATTCTGACGGGTGAGGCGACCTGCATTTATGAGTCTACAGGCCGGTTCGGCGCCCGTCTCGTTCGCTTGAATTACGGACTGCCGTCTGACGAACTTGGGGCACTGTGCCTCCTTACCTTGCATCGTGGGAGGCAGGGAGGGCTTGTCCCTGGAAACCTAGCTTTCGGCTTACGTAGGCAGACGTGGCTCCCTGCAAGTGGCTTTGGCACACGAAGGCGGATTTGAGTATCTCCCTTGCGGGCGGATTCATGCGATTTGGAGTATGCGGCCAACGTGGGGTAGTCGCGTGCCAGCGAATCCGCCTAGTGGCCTAAGAGGGGGTGGTCCTGTTCTGTGGGCGAATTCGTTCACTTAGCCCGCCACGGTAATTTTCACTGTCTACAATCACATAGCAGCTTACTTCTGCCTTCATGTCGCCCAGCCGGCATTTTAGGCGAATCCTTCCCAATGGCCAGGTTTCATTGGTGTTAAAGCTGAAGATAGTAGTAGTTATTGTAAACAAACACCTCTGAGGTACCCCCAAGTATTTGATAAGCTTCAGAGGAACAATGCTCAACACAGACCCCGACTCCACTTGGATTTTGTCCGCTTTGTAGGAACCGACATATCCCATGAAGTATAGGGGTTGGTCATGAGCCATACTCTTGATGAGAATATCATCGGGAGTAAAGGTTATGCAGGGGATTTGCTGCTTGGATATTTGGTAGCATTGTAGACACCCCTGTTCCACATCTTCTTCTAGAGCTGTCAGAAAATATGTGGCAAAAGCCTTAGAGTCAGCTAGTGCCTCTCGTAGAGCTTCCCGGGTAGACTTGGACAACCACAGGAGCTCATACAAAGTGATTCTGGCTGGGATATTAGCCAGCTATGTGATCACATTAAACCGAATGGGTTGACCAGAACTAGGCTTATCGAAAATTGGCTGAACCTTTGGCAATGGTCCTACTGGTAGTCTAGCCGGATTTTCCGCTATTGGAGGGTAGTGCTTAGCAAAGTCCTTCCCTGCCTCGGTAGCTAGTGCAGTCACCTCATCGTTAGAATCAGTAAGCGCTGACACCTCCGCCTTATCGCCATCTGTAATTGCAGAAACAGCATTACAAAGTTTAGCCTTACCTTTATACTTCTTTGAAGACTTAGAAGTCCACTGTTCATCATCGAGGAGATCGGGATGGATCCACATAACTAGCCTTGATGGCAAGGTCTGTGATACCAAACCCTTCTCTCGCTGGTTGTGAGGATTAGTGTTGATGATCTTCAATTCCGCCTTGGGGATGGGCATGACACCTACCGGTGCATGGACCTCTGGGAGGTCTGTCCCGAATTTTAAAGTGACAATATTCATAGTCACTTTCTTCTACACCTTTTCCTTCTTTAAGACTACTACGTCATAAAGAGCTTGGAGCTTGTCCTTGAGGACATAGCACTTAGAGGTACCATGATGAACCATCTAGTGGTATGCACGGCAATTCGGATCATCCATTTTGTTAAGTCCTCAGGATTCTTTACCTTCGGCAGCTTTATTCTGTTGCTCTTGACAAGGGTATCGATGGTAGCAACGACTTGATCTTCTCGGAAGTCGTATTGCCTCTGAGGGCATAGTTAAGAAGATTTAGTCTTTTGTCTCTGAGCAATCTTAGGGGTTGGAGTACCCTCGACAGCCATGATTTCTTTTCCCTTCAATCAAGAAGGATTTCTTGATAAACTTTGCTCTGAAGGTCCTCTTTTAGATTGAGGTTCTTCAGCTTCCAGCCTCTTGATCATGTTTTCTACCTGCTCACCTTCGCGAACAAGCTCTTTTTAAGTTTGGGTTTCCACTGCACTAACCTTGGATAGAATATTGATCGAGAGATTTTTACGGCACATATCGATCAAACTGCTTTTAAAGACCTGGTCCCGATAATGTAGTGACTGATTCCTGAATCTCTTCATGAAGTAATTAACAAAATCCCATTTTCTCTTCTTTTCAGCTAGCATAGTAGCCATCGACACTTTCGCATCGTCATCGAAGAAACAGGCTAAGAATAACTTCTCCATATCATCCCATGATTTGATAGAGCCTGGTTCCAACTTGCGAAACCATTCGAAGTCTATCCCCTTTAGAGTTCCGATGAATAGCTGAGTGTGGATAGGATTGTTCCCCATAAGAAAATTTGTTTAAGACAGGAAGTGGTTGATGTGTTGTGAGGGAGAACCCTTACCATCAGATTAGAATAAGCTCATGGGCTTGAACTTTGTTGGGTAGGTGACTGTATTCGATTCAACTGGATACGGTCTAACCACCCCCAGCTCGTTCATGCTCTTATGAAGCTTTAAGGGGTCAAGTTGGCTTTGGAACTAGTCAAGCCTATTGTCTTGGGGAGTGCTGCTAGCACGTGATGCTCCTTCCGACGACTTGGATAAGGAATCTGAAGATGACTCGGGGGTATGTTCTCCTTCTGTTGTGGGGAGAGGAGTAGGTTCCCACTCTTTGTTCTTTAAGGACACGAAGTCCTCTTCTTCTTCTTCTTCTTCTTCTTCTTCTTCTTCTTGCTCAGCAGTTGCTCGAGCATCTCCTTCATGGAGTCGATGGTTGCTTGCTACCTGGCAATTCTAGCTTCTTGTTCCTCTAGCCTTATTGCTATTTCATCAGGAACTTCGGCCATGTGCACCTTTGTGTGCCCATCCTGAACTAAGCTTGAGGCCTGAGACGTTGCCTTTGCTGAGTAATCATCATCATCATTGTCAAAAACGGGCGCTACGCGTGTATAATCAAACGGGATGGCAACCCCCATTTGAGTACGGGTGTGTTAGTAGATACCTTCGTGCTCAATCAAGAGGCTCTTCAACCCCAACGAGAATTCAAGGTCCGAAGAATCTCAATTCTTGGCCTTGGATTTCCCTATAACATTGATAGTTATGCCTAGGAGTTCCAAGTCATCAGGAGCTCGTCTCCTCTGACGGTTATGTCTTCAGTGAGGAGGTCTTGTCTCTGATGGTTGCGGAGAGAGTCTTTCAAATACCGATGGTTTCATCATTTTAGCACACCGATAGTCGGCAAGCACTGCTATAATAAGCCTCTCGAAGTAGCACTGAGGGGTCACCTCGTGAATCATGTGTTTGCGAGTCACATGCTCTCTGTGATCTCCTGTTGGTTGATGCTAACAACCACCAGCGTCAGAAGGATCAGATGACCAATCGTGCGAAGAAGGCTCAATAGAGCACTTGAAAGAACACTTCGAAAATTCACCAAGTGTTGATTTCAGGTGAGCTTGCTTAGATTGGCGAGGTTTGCCTATTTGGCTAACTCGACTTTGCTGGCGAGGTCTGACCTTTTATTCTTTCAGGCGATATTTGTTAGCCTTCTTGTTTTGATGATGTTTAACAAACAATTTACCACTAATGTTGTTGGTCTAGTATTTGTGTTTTCTTATTTATTATAGACAAACAACATTGTTGGAGGTTGGATGGAATCGAGCCTTAACAATCATATCAAATGGAGGTTGGCGGAATTGTGGATTGAAGCAACGTCAATTCAAGTTAAAGATCCAATTACAAGCTTCTTCCGTAAAGTTTACCAAGTCATGCTCATTGAAGACCTTCATCAAGCTTAGGAAGTCCTTTTTGGAAACCAGTCATTGTAGCATGTTTATTATTACAATCACTCCCCAAAGTTTTACATTTTTTGGAATTTATTTGATATTTTTAAACAGTGTTTTAAAATCAGAAAAATAGTTTTCAGAACCAGTTTTCTGTAGTATTAGTTTTCGGTCGACCGTACCGGTCGACCGCTCAATTGTTCTTTTGTTTCTGGGCAGCAGAGAGTTTGTCGGTCGACCGCACCGGTCGACCGAAAGCTCGAATTTTCCATCGGTCGACCGATGCGGTCGACCGACAAAGTTCCTGCTCGATTCTCAGTCTGGGATCTGCATCGCGGTCGACCGCGACTTTTTTCGGTCGACCGCCGCTTAGTCTGACTCTTTCCAACGGCTATTTTTGTTACCATTGGCTGGGGGTTTTTTTTGTCATTTGGTTTGGGGTTTTTGGCTGAGGTTCTTGGAGGCTATATATACCCTCTTTGATCTCAGTTCTCAACCAACCTAAGAGAATGTTTTAAAGAGTTTTAAAAAGAGTTTAAGCTTGTTTTAAGCTTGTTTAAGGGTTTGGTTTAAACTGTTTTTGGTTTTCACAAGTGAAGGAGATTATCTTCTTGTTTGGGCTTCAATATCCATCTCTCCATCTTGTTATCAATTGAGAAGTTTTCTAAACTCAAACTCTAGCTTTACATTTATATACTTGTTTGATTATCATTGCTCTTAAGCTAGATTTTATATTTGAGTTTAGTTGATTTGATTTTATCTCATTGTTACACACACCCACTTAAGCTTATTGTATTTGCATACATAATATATTTGGGGTTGTGAGAGTTATAACTTTGAGTGTGAGCTTTCATTGTGTTCTCATCCATAGTAGAGCACAAACAATTATTGTATTGAGCCTAATTGTAAGATTCACTTTGTAATACACTTATACACCGAGTGAGGAGTGTGTGGTGAGAGTCGGGGATCATTCCAAGAGGAGTGGCGTTAGTTGACGAACCTAGGGAGAGGTTGTAACCGAGCACTTGAGGGAGACACGGCTAGGTCCAACACTTGTGTGGGTGTAGAGTGTGATTGCATAGTGTTTGTTGTGTAAGAGTTTTCGGTGAACTTGTAAACCGAGTGTGTAGAAGTTCTGGCTTCCAAACCGGGTTGTGATAGTGGATTTCTCCCCGGGAATGGGGAGCGGAGACCTAGGACGGAAGGTCCGAACTCCGTGATCATATTGCTTGTTTGAGTTTGTCTTTAGCGTATTTGTTTTTGCATTTATCTTATATCGCCAATTGTGCATTGCTCATTTATTTCATCCACTATCTTGTTTAGATTTTTACCCTTGTGTTGTTTATATATCCTTGCACATACATTGCCTATATCTCCTTGTTAGGATATATCTTGTTGTTCATATTGCTTATTCATGCTTATATCTCTCGTATATCTATCTTGCAAGAATATATTTGTTAAGTAATTTTAATTGGCATTTTAATCGGATTAGATTAGCATAAGATCCTAATCACCCCCCTCTAGGGTCTAACAATTGGTATCAGAGCTTGGTGCTCTTTGATTTAAGGTCTAACCGCCTTGAGTTAAAGATCCAAGTTATCTTTTTGTGCTAATCTTGTTTTGATTACATTTGTATCTTGCTTGCATATTTTTATAATTTATGGATATGAATGATGCATCTTGTTTAGGCTATGATTCTAGTATTGCTCCTAGATTAGATAATTTCCCCTATGCCCAATGGTGTGTTAGATTTAAGCTATTTGTTAGATCTAAACATTTTGATTTATGGGAAATTATAGATGATGCTTATATTGTGCCCATTTTGGAGAAATCCAAATGGAATAAAAATGATCATCGAATGTTTACTATGAACAACATTTTGTTAGAATATTTGCTAAATACTTTTAACTCATCTATGTCTAACAAGTTTGTTCATTTTGATAGTGCTTACACCTTATGGAAATTTATTGAAGCACATCAAGGGGACTTGGAGGCGATCCAACAAGCTTTGGAGGATCCGACTTTAAGTTCATGTGGAGCATCATGCACACGGCCACTAGGTGATAGCCCTAGTGAGGTTTGCGAGTTCGAATCTATTAATGATTTACCTAATGATGAACTTGTTTGTGCTAGTGATAAATTATTGCATTCCTTTAACAAATTGAATAAAGATTTTGTTGACTTACAATGCAAGCATGATAATTTAAAATCCGATCATGAGAAGCTAGTATCCAAGTTTGATATCATTGCTAAAGAAAATAAAAATCTTAAAGAAAACAATGATATGTTAAACTTGGAAAATGAAAAATTAACCTCATCAATTTCTAGCTTATCTCATGAGAAAGAAGATGCCATGCTAAAAGTAGAATGCATTAGAAATAAATTTGATTCTTTTAAGAATAACCATACATGCTCTACTTCTATTATCAATGATGTTGTGCATAATGATGAATTGAATCTTGTTAAGAAACACATATCATGCTTAGATTCAACTTTAAACACATGCATTGGTAATCATAAGAAACTTGTGGATATGTGTGCTAAGTCTAAACCAAAATCATCTAGTCATTATGCACACATATATAGCAAAGTTTACAAGTGCTCTATTTGCGATCGTAAAGGCCATTTAGCTAAATTTTGCTATGATGCACACAAACATAACAATACTAATGCTCATTGTGCATCTCATCAAGTTTCTTCATCACATGTACACACACATGCACCTATTGCTCATCATAAGCATGCTCATGTGTATCATTGTGACTTTTGTGGTAGAGTTGGTCACTTAGCTAAGTTTTGTTTTGATTTGCGAAAAGTTTCTAAATCGCAAAATAATTCAAGTAGACCAACATTGCTTCAAAATGTTTCTCATTTGCAAAATAATCTTAAAAGACCATCTTTATTTGCAAATGTTTCCCGTGCACGAGCTAATGGTCCACAAAAACAAATGAATCTCTTTCATTGCACAAATTGCAATCGGAAGGGTCATTTGAGCGATTATTGCTTTGACCGTGTTAGTGCACTACATGCGCCTAAAAGGGTTCATAACCCTAGGGCTTTAAGCTTGAATGATAGGGGTCATGTCCTAAACCAATCCGGCACCAAGAATTCTTGGGTGCCAAAATGATTTTTAAACCAAGAATTTTAGTGTTCTTATTTTTCCTTTTCTTGCTTTTTGAAAATTATATTTTTAAAATCTTTTGATTATGAAAACAATTTTTCTTTTATCAAATCTTTTGTTTTCATGATCATTAATCTTGATTTTGATGAGAGGCTTGTGCTTATATAACCCTCCGGGTTTATTGGGTGTTTATTCCCAAATCATGTTTACCAGATGCTAGAATGTTTATATGGGTTGATACTAGCTCAAGAGCTAGATATAGTTGCCTCTCTTGATTTTTGAATCAATGATGATTTAATTTTGTATTTTTGGATTTAAACTTTGATTTATGATTTCTTTTGGTTGATTTTTTTTCATTTGAAAACTTTTTGCATGATTCTTATGTTTTCTCTTCTTTTGATTTCATAAATCTACCTTCACAAATGGTTTTTATGTTCGTTGATATGAAACACTATTTTTCACCTCGATATATCTATATATGTTCTCATTTGTCTTTTTGTATGTGAGTGATGTTTAGCATATTTTTCATGTATGCATACTCACATGTTTGCCATGATCTTTTATTGCTTATATTCTATATGGCATTTTGATAGGGGGAGCTATTCCCTTTTCTATTTATGTTTTTATACTCACCTATGCTTATTGATAGGGGGAGCTTTCGCTCTCTTAATTCTTTTGTCCCCTTTTTGATGTTGTCAAAGGGGGAGAAATATTATGAGTATATTCTTTCTTATTTATATGCATGTGTATTATAAATTATATATTCATTTCCTTTCATGCATATATCCTTTTTGTAAATTGTTTGTCATCATCAAAAAGGGGGAGATTGTTAGCCTTCTTGTTTTGATGATGTTTAACAAACAATTTACCACTAATGTTGTTTGTCTAGTATTTGTGTTTTCTTATTTATTATAGACAAACAACGTTGTTGGAGGTTGGATGGAATCGAGCCTTAACGATCATATCAAATGGAGGTTGGCGGAATTGTGGAGTGAAGCAACGTCAATTCAAGTTAAAGATCCAATTACAAGCTTCTTCCGTAAAGTTTACCAAGTCATGCTCATTGAAGATCTTCATCAAGCTTGGGTATATTTAGTATAGGTTTATATTATGTGTGTTAGTACTTTAAGCTCAATCATATACACACATACATGTTTTGGTTTTGTATATATACAGGTATATATATACATATATGTTTTGGTTTGATAGTTTTTAAGTTTTACTATGAAACAATTGAATATAATTAGAAAACATATTTTTGTTTCATACTTATATGCATATATATGATTTCATCAATATCAATTTTAATTAGTTCAATGAAATCATGTTTCTAGTGCATTATATGTGTATTTTGATAAAATACTACTGTTTGGTGGAAAATTTGTAACAAGAAAATAATGAAAAGAATTGTATTTGATTTATTCTCTCTAACTGCTTAGAAAAAGAATGATTACAACTCTCTCAACTCTCGATTACAATTTGAATTCCGGGGTACAAAAGAGAAGAAAATAAATTTGATTTTCTCCTTTGTTTAAAACTGGGTTCTTCACGGTGGCGATGAGATGCCTCCCTCGAATGCTCGCGTCGAGATTGCTTCTCGTTGACGATCCGACGTCTTGATTCACTGGAACGATATCTCCTCCTCACGATTTGACGTTGTGGAGGACTTGCGTGGCAAGTTTTGAGAACTCTGAATGAGTTTGTTTGATCTTAACCGTAATTGGTTAGACAAGCCAAGGATCTCTTCTTTTCTGTTAAAGAGAATGATCCCCAAAGCCCCTTGACCGGATCTCCCTTCGTGGCTGAGAAAAATCCTCCCTCTAACTCTGTTGAGTTTATTGATATTTATAGGGGGATTAGGGGTATAACCGCCCCCATAATCCGCGCCTAAGTGGGGGATTAGTTACCCCATTAATCGGGTGTAACAACCCACGTAAACCACCTCCCCAGATCGTGGGTGAAGAGAGGTTTCGGGATTGCCTGATCAGGTTTGAACAAGTCAAACGCAAGTCGTGCGTTGTTGGGCCTGGACCTGCGTACCGACGGTGATTGGAACTGCGTTTGAGCAGCGGTGACGAGCTGCGTTGGGCATCGTTGGAGCTGCGTTGGGTAGCGATGAAGAGCTGCGTTTGAGCTGCGTTGGGCAGCGGTTGGAGCTGCGTTGGGCAACGATGAAGAGCTGCGTTGAGCTGCGTTGAGGCTACGTTCGGCAGCGGTTGTGAGCTGCGTTGGGTAGCGATTGTGAGCTGCGTTGGGCAGCGGTTATAGCTGCGTTGAGCAGCGGTTGGAGCTGCGTTGAGCAGCGGTTGGAGCTGCGTCTGGCAGCGAGTGAAGCTGCGTTGAGCTACGTTCGTGGCTATGAACGCGGTGCGTCTTGATGCTGGTGTGCGGAGAGGACTTCCGCAGCTTGATTTGAAGAGACCGTCGATTTGTAGTCTCTTTCTGTCGAAGCGTTGCAAAGATCGTCATTTTGTAATCTTCATCTTGGCTCCTTGAGAATATGAGAGTCGTCAGATTGTAACTCCCGATGTTGATTGTGAAGACTATTGATTAGAGCTTTCATCAGTTGTTGTGAAGGTCGTCAGATTGTAACCTTCAGCGATCTACGTGAAAGTCTTCAAATTGTAGCCTTCTGGAAGTCGTCAAATTATAACTTCCATCATCGGTGTTTGATGGGGAATCAGCTATCTATTGTGATTTTTAGACAGCCTACAACTACATTCATTGTTTATAGACTTCATAACAATAGTTTACATCTTTCTTCAAGTCTATAAAATCATTTTGTAAAGTTTTAAAAGTTGGTTTAGGTCAAAACATCAAACTCATGTGTTTACATTTTTATGTTTTGGACTATTTTATAAAATGATGATATTTTTCATTTGGGAAGTCCTTTTTGGAAACCAGACGTTGTAGCATGTTTATTATCATGTCTACAATCATTCCCCCAAAGTTTTATATTTTTTGGAATTTATTTGATATTTTTAAACAGTGTTTTAAAATCAGAAAAATAGTTTTTAGAACCAGTTTTCTGTAGTATCAGTTTTCGGTCGACCGCACCGGTCGACCGCTCAATTGTTCTTTTGTTTTTGGGCAGCAGAGAGTTTGTCGGTCGACCGCACCGGTCGACCGAAAGCTCGAATTTTCCATCGGTCGACCGATGCGGTCGACCGACAAAGTTCCTGCTCAATTCTCAGTCTGGGATCTGCGTCGCGGTCGACCGCGACTTTTTTCGGTCGACTGCCGCTCAGTCTGACTCTTTCCAACGGCTATTTTTGTTACCGTTGGCTGGGGTTTTTTTTGTCATTTGGTTTAGGGTTTTTGGCTGAGGTTCTTGGAGGCTATATATACCCTCTTTGATCTCAGTTCTCAACCAACCTAAGAGAATGTTTTAAAGAGTTTTAAAAAGAGTTTATGCTTGTTTTAATCTTGTTTAAGGGTTTGGTTTAAAGCTGTTTTTGGTTTTCACAAGTGAAGGAGATTATCTTCTTGTTTGGGCTTCAATCTCCATCTCTCCATCTTGTTATCAATTGAGAAGTTTTCTAAACTCAAACTCTAGCTTTACATTTATATACTTGTTTGATTATCATTGCTCTTAAGCTAGATTTTATATTTGAGTTTAGTTGATTTGATTTTATCTCATTGTTACACACACCTACTTGAGCTTATTGTATTTGCATACATAATATATTTGGGGTTGTGAGAGTTGTAACTTTGAGTGTGAGCTTTCATTGTGTTCTCATCCATAGTAGAGAACAAACAATTATTGTATTGAGCCTAATTGTGAGATTCACTTTGTAATACACTTATACACCGAGTGATGAGTGTGTGGTGAGAGTCGGGGATCGTTCCAAGAGGAGTGGCGTTGGTTGACGAACCTAGGGAGAGGTTGTAACCGAGCACTTGAGGGAGACACGGCTAGGTCCAACACTTGTATAGGTGTAGAGTGTGATTGCATAGTATTTGTTGTGTAAGAGTTTTCGGTGAACTTGTAAACCGAGTGTGTAGAAGTTCCGGCTTCCAAACCGGGTTGTGATAGTGGATTTGTCCCCAGGAGTGGGGAGCGGAGACGTAGGACGGAAGGTCCGAACTCCGTGATCATATTACTTGTTTGAGTTTGTCTTTGGCGTATTTGTTTTTGCATTTATCTTATATCGCCAATTGTGCATTGCTCATTTATTTCATCCACTATCTTGTTTAGATTTTTACCCTTGTGTTGTTTATATATCCTTGCACATACATTGCCTATATCTCCTTGTTAGGATATATCTTGTTGTTCATATTGCTTATTCTTGCTTATACCTCTCGTATATCTATCTTGCAAGAATATATTTGTTAAGTAATTTTAATTGGCATATTAATCGGATTAGATTAGCATAAGACCCTAATCACCCTCCCTCTTGGGTCTAACAATATTCGCCTGAATGAGCTTGCAGGTGAGGTTGAGGTGTCGGGCGAGCTTTGAGAAGTCCGCCTGACTTGTGGATCTCGCCTAGTTTATGAAGTTCGCCTGAATGACGATCTTCCCCAGTAATATGAGGCTCGCCTAAATTACCGAGTTCATTTGAATAGGGAACATAACCGGTAAAGCAAAGACCACCTAAATTGCTGGGTTCACCTGGTTTGCACAGTTCACCTAAATTAGGAACTTTGCTCATAGAGTGAAGCACGCCTATACTGCTAGGCTCTCCTGAAACGCTGAGTTCACCAATTTTGGGAACTTGGTGTAGTTTGCCCTAATTAAGAACTTTGCATTCATGATTAGCTCTTTTCAAGCCTAAATAGTAATTCAGGCCATCATGAGGGCTTGTCGTCGCCATTGCTTGGATTTCTTTGAGAGAAGAGGGTTCATGTTGACAGCGAAGACGTGGTTCGCGCTGACACAAATTGATGTCTCCTCGAGCATAGGAGCTTGCATGGGTTGCTTGACAACCCAATGAGCAGCCTCTTGGCTTGCATTCTTAACCTTTTGATCGGCCTCAAATGGTTTGGGAGAGGTAGAACCCCCAATGTTTGCTCGGGTGGAGTTTTAAAGTGCTATAACCTTAGCCGCCTAGGGCTAGGCCAAACGTACAACTTTGTAGCATTTACGAGATGCTTTGCCCCCAGAAGAAGCTAAGGATAAGTACTCTTCATACTTAGCCTGATTGAACTCAATAACAAGGAACTCAATACTCGTCCCCGCCATAATTTTGTCAAATTGCGCCACCAACATCTTGTTAGAAGGGATGGTTGCTCCCACTATGGTCACCGTCTTCTGTTGGTCGTAAATTTAATACCAAAGATTTGTATTAATTAAAATTGGATAACAAATCAAAAATCACTTTTATATAGAAGCGAAGAGAATTAATTCGATCTCTCCTTATTTAACGTGGGTTCTTTGGTAGAGATAGGATGCCTCTCTTGATGCTTGCGTCGAGTCTGCTTCTCTTAGACAATTTGAACGAGGTTACAGTCAAGTTTTAGTGCATGGTAGAAACTTGAGTTGAATAATTCGATCACCCAAGCTTGAAATCAAGGCTGAATGCTCAAAATAAGCAAGATTCGGTTCTTTTATCTCCCGAAAGACCGAATGACAAGAATTCAAGATCTCAAAAAGCTAAGATCATGAAAATGTAGAGAACCAAGAATTAGATCTCAAAGTTGCTAAAACTGAGATTAATTCAAGAATTTGAGAGCCAAGGACCCGATCTCCAGATGTCAAAAAGCAAAAAGTATCCTTTTTCGTGTAGCCGTCAATGGCTATATATAGCTTGAGAAGATCATAATCGACCCCTTGAATCGTGGGAAGTTGATGCAGCATAAACATATACCAAAAATTACAAGTGCATATTTAATCAAGTTATAGTATAAAAAGTTATCGATCCCATGAGGAATGTGTTTGTAGGAGAAAATTAAAATCGGTTCTTATGTCTTGTGCGTGACAATTAGGAGTGATGAGTGAATGTGATTGTGGACAGATAGAGATAGTGGAAGTGATAGTGTGTAAATCAACACGAAATGCAAGTGAGAGTGGATGTGACAAAGAATGAATGATTTTCACAAGGAAAGATGAATAAAATCAAGAATTAAAAAGTAGAATTAAGAATAAAAAATTCAAGAAATTAAAGATGATGGATTCAATTAAAGATATGGGTAATCTAGAATTGAATCTACTTCTTAGAAAAGGGTGATTCCCTTGAAGGTTCTAGCCTAAAGGCGAATCAAAGAAAATAAAAATAAACAAAAAGAAAAAGTAAACCCAAGAGGGTTCTAGCTTCAAGGTGAATAGTATAAAAAAATAAAATGGTAATTCTCTAGAGGGTTCTATCCTCAAGGCGAATCAAAAAAAAATAAAAATAAAAATAAACAAAAAAAAATTAAACCCAAGAGGGTTGTAGCCTCAATGTGAATAGTGCAAGAAATTAAAATCTAACTACAAAATAAATTATAAAATCTAAACTATAAAATTAATTATAAGAATTAAATGCAAGAAAATAAATCTAACCTATACACATGAAATAAATCTAAGGCAAGAGGGTTCTAGCCTCTTGGCTATTTAACAAGAAAATTAAACCTAACTACAAGCATAGAAATAAATCTAAACTAATAAGCAATAAAAAAGAAAAAAAGAAAAATAAAAAAAATGCAAACCTCCAAATAATTGTTCATCTCCATCTTCATCATACAACAAAAAGAATAAATATTTAAAGTGGTGGAAAATTTATTTTATTAATTATAACAAAAGTTATAAATTTGGATGATCTTCTCAATTAAGAGTGGCCCTCCTCTCCAAATGGAGTTACAAAAATTTTCACACCTCTAACCCCTCACTCTCTACTCCTATTTATAGTAAACATAAATGAATGAGATCCCTTGGATTGAATCCTTATCCAAAACCATCAAAAATCAGCCATTGATCTGTAACTGATTCGTAGCCATCGATACCAGCATCGATGCTGGCATCGATGCCGGTATTGATACCAACATCGATGCTAGAATCAATGTCCAATCGAAAATCTATCTTAACAGATGGCTTTGTCTCGTCAAGATAGGCGATTTTTATATTTTATATATTAAATTTCGCCTTCCGGCTTGAGAGATATTGTTGTTTCTTTGCGGCCAACCATCTTGAATATATTTTGTTTTCATATTTATTTTTTTTATTTTCTCGGCTTCAACAAGCTACTCGGCTTAATTCTGGGCTTAGGATTTTTAGCTCTTGCTTGTGTTCTTTATTTAATTCATGAGCTTTTGTTGAGAGATGGGATTTTTGAGCTTTATTCTTCATTAACCTGCAATTAAAGATAAAAACAAATGTTAGTAATATATTTATTCATTAAAAATAGATAATGAGGATATAAAATTATAATAAAATGTGATTATCAAATACCCCCGCACATAAACTTTTGCTAGCCCTCTAGCAAAGAAAGAAAAATAAAAGAAAACTTAACTCACTTTTGCAGGAATCGTGATTGTATTTAGCGTAGACAACAAGCCTTTAAACCCCTAGGTTGCCCTATTGGACGAGTTGTAGTCTCGTGAGGGTTTGTAGTGAATACACCCATAAAATTCGATCAACTTGCCAAATTAAAAAAGTCAGTGAATAACTCAATTTACATAAAAATTTAAAACAATCTAATTGAAGCTACTTATCACTCAAGAAAACGTTTTTATAAATAACTCTAAGGTAAATTTCCTAGAAAATCTTCTCATTGTAGCAATACAAAACTAAGCCAAACTTAGAAATTTAATTTAAATATTTTGAAAAGAACATGCTAACTTTTGTTTTAAATAATTTTCAAGTTGCTTGATCTAAAATATTTTCCAAGACCATATATACAAATATAATTATATATATATAATATTTATTAGTATTTTTTTAAACTCTTTCTTCCTTGGTGATTTTTTCTACTTTAATGGGCTAACTAAGTGACTATTTAACGAGTTTTGGGCCAATGGATCCCAACTCAATTGGGCTTAAAATTTTATTTTCAACTCTAAGCTAAGCATGCATAAATTCCCTTATTTTAAATAAAAATCTAAGTTAAGGCTTAAGTAAAGTATACTACTTTGAAAATCATTTCTTAAGAAATTTATTTAGAGTTATCATAAAAGGTAAACTTGAGTAAATAACAAACTAGGGATTAAAATTTATATAATAAATCAATTATTACAAAACTCTATCAATTTGGCAAGTGACAATATTTTTATTATTTTTTTAAGAAAAAGAAAAAAATGATAAAAATGCAACTAAAAAGGTAAAATAAAGAAAAAAATAACTAATTCCCACCCCCACACCTAAATTTTACATTGTCCTTAATACAAACTCTATGATGCACAAAGTAAAGCAGATAAGAAGTGAAGCACTTACATTTGGTTAGCTGATAAAAATCTACAATTACCTTTGGTCTGAGAATGATGAAATCCAAAATTTTATTTATTTTTTATTTGTTTTCTTTTCTTTTCTCTTTTTCCTTTTTTTCTTCTTTTTTTACTACTGAACAATAAACTCTCAAACAAGAGAAGAATAAATTCTTTTTATTATTCTGAAATAAACAAAACAAACAATATATAATGAAGTGTTCAACATGAAGAGCTCGTATTCTACATTAAATCCTACCTTATTGTTAAAAATTCTTCCTCGGATTCTAAATAAATTGAGAATGATATAACCAACAATGTGCTAAAATTCCAAGCATTTCGGGATGTTCAATAATTCTTGCAATAATGTAAGATAAATATTATTGGTGTCATGCATTTTGATTTTCTTAATGAACTTAAACTCTTGATTTGTGAAGTTTTGTATTCTAGCAACCAATTCTTCTGTAGCATCTTCTTCAACCCCAAGATTCATGGTTAAGTTATGAAAATTTGGTTGTTGATTATTTTCTAAGAATCTAAGTTCATCAAGAAAGAGTTCTACAAAATTCAGTTCAAAGCAGCAATTGTTTAACATAGTTTTCTTAATTTGACAAACCTGATCTGCCTCTCCTAATATTTTTAGCTCCTCACCAAAAATTTCCTCAAAACTTGGATCTGACTCTTCTTCTTCTTCCTCTGGTCTTTCCTGAATTGAGTTATCAGAAGGAGAAGGAATTTGTTTTGGAACAAGAGTTTGACTTGAAGGTGTTCTTACCTGATTATCAACCTGTTTTCCTGACCGTTGTGAATGAATTGCATTCATTTGAATTTTGTAGGTTGAACTAGATCCTGTATCCTTAGGGTTGACCACGAGTTGACTCGGAATTTCACCTTCCTCCCTTTCACTCATGGCACTAGCTAGTTGATCAAGATGGGTTTCTAATCTAGCTATGGCTTGAGTGTTGGAGTTAAGAATGTGTCCGGTTGACTACATGAAGGAGTTCATCATGTTGGATGTTTGAGTCAACAAATTCGTGGTTAGAGTGGAGGCCTTAATTATGATTTTCAAACCCTTTTCTAATATATTGAGATGTTCATCATGATCTACACCAAGAGGAGTATGAGTTACAACTTGATGATGAGGAGACTGATTTTAATGTGACAGATTGGGTTGTTGAAATTGTGGATGAGAATTGAAAGGAGCTGTGTTTCCCCTAGGAAAATATTGGGTCGAAGAGGGAGTGAAGTTTTGAGTTCCGGAGTGGTTTCCCTGATTCCATGCAATGTTTAGGTAATTTGCCCAACCTGGGTTGTAGGTTGGAAAAAAAAGGATCGTTCACAGAATACTAAGATGTAACGTTAACCTGTCCTAATGGTTGAGTGTTTCCTAGGGGCGGACATTCTTCTGAAACATAGAATGGAGAAAGATAGTTGTGACAACTTAAGGTAGAAAATTGGTTGATTTGTTCGTTAATTTCTTGAGTTTCTACCCAACACATGATTGTAGCCATTCTTGCTTCAGAGGTAGTGTTCAACATTAGGGAAAAACTGCTAGAATTAGATTGGGGAACTGCTAAAACCCTGTCATCATAGTGCTCCCATTGCATGGTTCTCTCAGATGGGCTCTCTACAAACTCCTGAGCTTCATTGGGGATTTCAATCCTATTGCGATAACATAAATCTTGGAGAACATGTGGATTAGCTATTTCTTCAATTTGTTCAAAATGAATTTGTCGATGTGTATTGTCCCTAATCCACATTTTACATGCACCCAAAACAATTTCTTTTTATACTATTTTTAAAGAAAAATAAAAGTTAGTTTTCTTTTTGAAGAAAAAGGAAAAACAAATAAAAAACAATCACTTTTCAATCACGCTAACTCTAGGGTTAAGCCTAACTCAGCTAGACCAGCTCCTAACCAAAAATTCCTTAAGTGAAAAGATAAAAGTTTTACTCGGTTAGTTAGCCAGACAAGGATAGGAATAGAGGTTGATCAGAGATCGATTAAGTATATCATTCCTTATAGAGCGCTTTACACAACCCTTAAACATTGCCTTAGACACCAACTAATCCAAGAAAACTTAAACCGGTTCAAATAAAGATTTTTTGTTCCTTATTGAGCTTGATTCCTTATGGCCAACGTCTAATGAGTTTTTTTAAGTCCTAATTGTCTCTAATTGTGAAAAACTAACTAAAGGATGAAATTAAAAATATTTGGAAGAAGACTTACCATAAGCGAATCTCCAATCCTTGATCTTTAATCTTCAAGTAGTTCTTTCACAAAAACACACAAGTTAAAGAACCAAATTAAATAAAATCCTACTTAAGCACCCTCCACAGCAACGACGCCAAAAACTTGATGCGGCATAAACATATACCAAAAATTACAAGTGCATAATTAATCAAGTTATAGTATAAAAAGTTATCAACCCCACGAGGAAGGTGTTTGTAGGAGAAAATTAAAATCGGTTCTTATATTTTATGCGTGACAATTAGGAGTGATGAGTGAATATGGTGGAGAGATAGAGATAGTGGAAGTGATAGTGTGTAAATCAGTACGAAATATAAGTGAGAGTGGATGTGACAAAGAATGAATGATTTTCACAAGGAAAGATGAATAAAATCAAGAATCAAAAAGGAGAATTAAGAATAAAAAGAAAATTCAATAAATTAAAGATGGCGGATTAATTTAAAGTTATGGGTAATCTAGAATTGAATCCATTTCTTAGAAAATGGTGATTTCCTAGAGGGTTCTAGCCTAAAGGCGAATCAAAGAAAATAAAAATAAACAAAAAGAAAAATTAAACCCAAGAGGGTTCTAGCCTCAAGGTGAATATGTGACGCCCCTGGGTTCACACAAGGCTACAGTCCGAGGTGAAACCAGAAATGTCAAACCTGCCATGCACCACACCGTGCAATAACACGTTTCACAATTACTATCTCTCTAGTGGAATCAATAATAGGTGTAGGTACAAAGCAAGTAAAAGGTAAATCAACAATACTGGATGAAATGATAGAACATAACACATCTTATCAACGAAATAAACTGAAGTATAGTCAAAGTCTGAAATGAATAAACTGGAGTTCTTAACAAGTCTCA
>BQKN01062900.1:56783-94221 GCA_022839385.1 Asparagus kiusianus | reverse complement strand
TTCGCTGAAATCCCACAGACCTGCTGACAATCCTCTAAACTGCTCCCAGATCGCCAAAATAGAGAGAATTAGGGTTTAGGGGAAGAGAGAGAGAGCTAGGGTTTTGGTTTCAGAACTCCCAGAGGCTCTCTCGTGAACAGCAGCATATATATATCCACTCACGACCCGACCCGAAACCCAAAAGACAGAAATAAAAACCCGAAACCCAAAACCTGAAAGTTCTCAAATCGCTGATCGGTCGACCGCACCGGTCGACCGCTACGTCGGTCGACCGCTCAGCGCAAAAATGCCTTCTGATGGGCATTTCACCTGCTGGCCATATACCACTCGATTTCTCTCACTTGTAAACACCTGCTGGGTTCCCAAGCACTGATAAACATATATATCTTATATTTATATGGTTATTCATCACAAGGGAATTATTTACCATTAATAATTCACACATATATATACATATATACTATAGAAATTTTCTGGGTTTTACAGAATAGTACAAGAAAATAAAATGGTAATTCTCTAAAAGGTTCTAACCTCAAGGAGAATCAAAGAAAATAAAAATATACAAAAAGAAAAACTAAACACAAGTGGGTTGTAGCCTCAAGGTGAATAGTACAAGAAATTAAAATCTAACTATAAAATAAATTATAAAATCTAAACTATAAAATAAATTACAAGAATTAAATACAAGAAAATAAATCTAACCTATAAGCATAAAATAAATCTAAGGCAAGATGGTTTTAGCCTCTTGGCTATTTAACAAGAAAATAAAATCTAACTACAAGTATAGAAATAAATCTAAACTAATAAGCAATAAAAAAGAAATAAAAGAAAAAAATAAAAGAAATGCAAACCTCCAAATAATTCTTTATCTCCATCTTCTTCATCCAACAAAGAGAAGAAATATTTAAAGTGATGAAAAAAATATTTTAATAATTGTAACAAAAGTTCTAAATTTGGAAGGCCTTCTCAATTAAGAGTGGCCCTCCTCTCTAAATAGAGTTATAAAAATTTTCACACATCTAACCCCTCACTCTCTACCTCTATTTATAGTAAATATCAATGAATGAGATCTCTTAGATTGAATCCTTATCCAAAACCATCAAAAATCAGCCATTGATCTGTAACTGATTTGTAGCCATCGATACCAGCATTGATGCTGGCATCAATGTACAATTGAAAATCTGTCTAAATAGATGGCTTTGTCTCGTTGAGATAGGCGATTTTTATATATTATATGTTAAATTCCGCCTTCCGGATTGAGAGATATCGTCATTTCTTTGCGACCATCCATCTTGAATATATATTGTTTTCATATTTGATTTCTTTTTTATTTTCTCCGTCTTCTACAAGCTACTCGGTTTGATTCTAGGCTTAGGATATTTGGCTCTTGCTTGTGTTCTTCATTTAATTCCTGAGCTTTTGTTGAGAGATGGGATTTTTGGGCTTTATTCTTCATTAACATGTAATTAAACATAAAAACAATTATTAGTGATATATTTATTTATTAAAAATTGATAATGAGGGTATAAAATTGTAATAAAATGTGATTATCAGAAGTGGCCAAAACTACTCCTACAATTTAAGTAGTTTTTTAACCACTTAGGTGAGCTCGTAGGCGAGCTTGCAGGCAAAGTTGGCGAGCATAGCGAGCTTGCAGGCGAACTAGGCGAACAGTTGAGGATGATAGGCAAACCCTTTAAGCATTCATGCAAGCTAGGTGAACATGCAAGGTTGATAGGTGAACCCCTTAAGCGTTCGAGCGAGCTTAAACCTTGTTGGCGAGCTTGGATCGTGCGGACAAACCTCGTACATGCGAGCTTGACTCATACGAGTGAGCGAAGCATTTGGGCGAGCTCAGTTCATTTTAGGCGAAGTCCACTGATTAGGCAAACTTCTCTTTGCCTACAAAGTCAAGCATTCAGGCGAGCTTGACTTAGCCTATTTGATGTAGGTAAACACGCGACATAAGCTTTGTTCTTGTGAGCTTTAGACACTCAAGCAGAGTTTAGCCTTTGCAGGCGAACGTCATTGTAGGTGTAAATTTTGATCTCCCGAAACGGGGGTTTCATTTGTATTGATAATAATAGCTTATTACAAACTGATGGATCATAAATTATAACAGAAGCGGAGGGAAGGCTCTCCTTGTTTAATGTGTGGACTTTGGTAGCGATAGGACGCCTCGCTCGGTTCTCGTACCGAGTCTGCTTCCCTTGGATGATTCAATCTAGGTTGCTGGTAAGCTTCAGTATGTAGTAGAAGCTTGTGCTGATCGAGTTCGACTATACCCGAGGCCAAACAGGGGGCTTGTGCTTGTCGACTGACTGCTTAGAGAGAGCTACCATGCAAGAGCTTGCAAATAGCCTAAGAACCTCAAGTCTGAGAGTTCAGACAAGTCTGCAAATAACTACTATGCAAGAGTCTACGAAGTGCTTGAGAGCCTCAAGTCTGAGAGTTCAGACGAGTCTCTTCAAATGAGGGAGCCTTTAGCAAATGAGCCAAGATTCAACCTTTGGAAGATTAGCCAGCCAAGCTAGCAGCAGCTAATTAACCTCTTTCACGTTGGCTGAAAGTGGCTTTAAATAGGCAAGGGATGGCATGGGTCATCCCTTGATTTGTGGGATTTGATCACTAGTAGGGGTGAGTGAGCCAACCGCCCTAGCTGTGGGATGTGACAACTTAGGGGGTCCCATCAGCTGCCCTATTCTTGCTAGGTGAGGAGCGCCATGCTTTCTCCCTTGATTCATAGGATTTGACCACTGATGTGACGGTTCCCATACTCCAAGTGAGCAGCTAACAATGATGGCGGGTTTCTAGTTGTTAGGCGAGCTTAGTCCGCGTAAGCGAGATGTAGGCTGTCAGGCGAGCTTGGTCTTTAGGCGAGCTCGAACCATCATGATGGCGAGTCGACCAAACAGGCGAGCTTAGAGCTATCAGGCGAGCTAGGCCTTCAGGCGAGCTTGGTTCAATGTGCAGGTGAGGCTGTGCAGGCGAGCTATCCAAGCGAATCTCATTCAGGCGAGCTTCAATACTATTAGGCGAGCTCTATCCTTGCAGACAGACTTCCTTGCAGGTGAGCTTCAGCCTTTCGGTGAGCTACTGAACATGCTTCGAAGAATAGGCCATAACTTTCAAACCGTAAGTCAGAATTAGACGAATTATATATGAAAACCGACTATCTCGACGAGACAGAGCCGACCAAACCCACCCCATAGGGTTTGGTTTGATCCTGATTGTTTCACCAAATTCCCTTTTTGCTCCTGATTGTTTGCTCCGGATTGTTTGGTTTGAGAGATATTAGCATTTTTTCCATTTTGCTATTTCGGGCGAGGTTTTAGCAGTTTTGTTCTAAACTTCTCTGATAAGGATTAAAGGCAATTTTTACTGCCTACAAAACCCCCTCCAAAGTTTTCAGATTTGAATCAGGTCGCATGGGGTCTGGAACACTTTGGATGTGAAGACCTGTAAAGTGATCCCTGCTTAGATGGAGTGAGGAGTCTTCCAACAAGCTCGGTGAAGTTGACCTCTTCACTCGCAGCTGATGATCGTCTTCTAGGATTTTGAGCAAACCCTCAGCTATCATTGGACTTGATTTATCTTTACCAACTGCCGTTTGAGTTGGACAAGCCATGCTCTTACCCTTAACATGGTAAGTTGTTGATGAGTTTTTCTTAGGCTCAATGCTAAAATTTCTCCTCTATCCTTAGCCTTTTGAGGTGTTTGGATTAAGAGTGTAGGGAGCAGTTTAACCTCGTATACAAGTCGGAGGGAAGGAGCCGTTTAGCCTCGTGTACTAGTTGGAGGAAAGGGAGCAGTTTAACCTTGTGCACCAGTTGGAGGAAAGGGAACAGTTTAGCTTCGTGCACCGGTTGGAGGAAAGGGAACAATTTAGCCTTGTGCACCGGTTGGAGGAAAGGGAATAGTTTAGCCTCATGCACCGGTTGGAGGAAAGGAAACAGTTTAGCCTCTTGCACTGGTTGGAGGAAGGGAGCAGTTTCACCTCGTGCACCGGTTGGAGGTTGCCGGGTTATCCTTAAGAATATTCTTTAGGAACTTCTCGTTAAAGGTAGGGAATAATTTATACTCGTATACCCATTGGAGTCTTGAGGAGAAGCTTATCTTCTCTTGGGGTAAAGATGAACCCTGATTTATCTTCTCTTGGGGCAAAGACGAACCCTGAAATAGCAGCACATCACATGGTAGGCCACTATTTGGATAAAGGCACATCGCTTGGTAGGCCATTATCAAACAACAACACCTTTTACGGGAAAGACGGTGCTGAGGGAATCAAATCGTTCAGGGACGTATGAGTGTGACGATTAATTGTTATAGGAGCCATTACATGGTAGGCTATTACCCATTGATTGTTCTAAGGATATTAGAACGCTCGAAAAGGATCAGGTCGTTCAGGGGCGTATGAGTATGACGATTGATCGGACAACATCATTTGCAGGAATGACGGTGTCAGCTATCAGAGGTGATCGTTAACCTGATAGGAATTGTCGTGATTGGAGCGACTTTGTGGACCTACCGCTTCATTGAAGAGAGTCGATAAGTAGATTCTGGTCAGAGGTGTGATATTAACATGACAAGGATTGTCGCAATCAGAATGACTTTGAGGACCCATAATCCTATTGAAAGAGGTGTAGTGTTAACATGACAGTGGGAGTTTGTTACGATTTGAGCAACTCTGTGGACTTACCATCTTATTGAAGAGGACTGGTATGTTGATTTGTCAGAGGTGACTGTTAACATGACAGTGGGAGTGGTCCTATCGTCCTATCGGGGAGGATCAACGGGGGAAATTTGGAGGAGGCATCAGAGGTAATGGTTAACTTGATAGTCTTAGCTGATCCATCATCAAGTTGAACGAAACTGATGGAGAAATAGCTATCAGAGGTGGCAGTTAACTTGATTGTTCCGGGGACCCGCCGTCTTATTAGAAAAGATCTACGAGGGAATTTGGATTTGATCCTAACTATAGGAAGGTTTGACTAAGTGGAAGATTTAGGATGCACTGGACTGTGAGAAGGATTGATTGTCCAGAAAGTGGACCTCTCATTCTTGGAAGGCATCGAGAAGGGAAGTGGTTTCCACTACCAAAGTGAAGTTGCTTTGGTCATCATCTCCTTAAAATCCACATGGCTCTTCAGCATCCATACGCTTGAGCATGCTCTCGACTTGTTCTCCTTGGTGGATTAAGTCTTTCTATGAGTGAGCTACAACTATGCCCATATTAGATAGGGTGTCGATGCAGAGATTATTCCGGCACATCTCAATGAGGGTGGCCTTAGAAACCTGATCATGTGTATGCAGCGATTGACTCCTAAACCTCTTGACATAGTTGCTTATAGACTCTGTCTTCCCCTGCTTTGCAGCTAGTAGGGTGGCCACAGATACTTCTTCGTCATCATCAAAGAATCTGGTCATGAAGAGCTTTTCCATGTCCTTCCAGCAGGTGATGGATTCAGGTTCTAATCTGTGGAACCATTCAAAAGCGATCCCGTTGAGGGTGCCAATGAACAATCGGGTCATAATAGGATCATTCTCCACTATGTGTCAAGTTTGCGCCTGGAAATAGTAAATGTGCTGGGTAGGAGAACCCTTATCATTGAACTGCAGGAGGTCCAGTGGCTGAAACTTCATCGGGTATGAGACTATATCCCATTCAATTGGATACTGTCTGACAACCCCTAGCTTGTCGATATGCTTCTGGAGCTTCAAGGCATCGAGTTGACTTTGGAATTCTTCGAACCTTTTGTCCCTTGGATTATGACCCAAAGATGACACTCTTCCAGATGACGCGGATGAGGAGTGAGAAGGAGTAGGCATTCGCTCTTTGTGCTTCAAGAATTTTTGCGAAGCCCGTGAAGTCCTCTCTCTTCTTCTTCTTCTTCTTCTTCTCGCTCAGAAGCTCCTCTAACATCTCCTTCTGGGAGATGATGGTTGTTTGTTGCTCGTCGAGTCTCCTGGATATCTCATCAAGGGTGTTGGTCATGTGCACTTACGCACCTTCACCCTGAATAGAGCTTGAAGCCTGCGACGTTGCCACTACTGAGCAATCATCATCGTCGTTGTCAGAGACGGGTGCTAGGCGCGTGTAGTCAAAAGGAATGGCTACCCCTATTTGGACGCGAGTGCGTTGGTGGATACCTTCACGCTCAATAGCCTTGGATTTCCCCGTCACATTAATAGTTACGCCGGGGAGCTCCAGATCATCGGAAGCTCGTCTCCTCTGACGATTGCTCTCTGGCAGAGAGGTCTTGGCTTAGGAGACTATTGAGAAAGCCTCCTGAATAGTAATGACTTTGGCTCCTTAGAGCATCGACAATCCGCAAGTACTACCTGGATGAGTCTCTCGCAATGGCACTAAGGGTTTGTCTCGTGAAGAGTGCATTTGTGAATCAGATGATCCCTAAGATCCCCTACGGGTTAGTGGTAGCAACCCCCAACGTCGGAAGGACCATGTGCACAATCGCATAGAGGAGACTCAAAGGAGTTAGAATGAGGACACCTGGGAAATTCCCTAAGTGTCGGATCCAACCGACCTTGTTGAGATTGGCAAGGTCTGGAATATGGGTGAGCTCTAGTCAACTGCAGGCGAGCTGGAACATTTGGGCGACCTTCAGCCGACTGCTGGCGAGGTCTGGCTGACTGGTCGTTCAGGTGAGGTTCAAGGTAAGCCTGAGCCTTAGACGACTGCTGGCACTCAAATGAAGGAGACTCAGGGGAGTCCAAAAGGGAACACTTGGGAAATTTCCCAAGCGTTGAATTCAGGCGACCTTACCTAGACAGGTAAGCTTGGGCCTGTTGGCGAAGTTCAAACTCTAATTCATTTAGGCAAGGTTCGCGTGGTCGGCGACCTTGCATCTGTTGGTGAGCTCGCATGTGTTGGCAAGGTTCGGTCTATCGAGGCTCGCCTGTTGGGCGAGCTACAACTTTGCCTTTCTAGCGAAGGTCGGGTTGCGGGCGAAGTTGGGCCGTTAGGCGAGCTCTGGTTTGTTGGTAAAGTTCTTCCATCTAGCAAACTTGGTCCGTCAGGCGATCTTGGTGAAATCCACCTGTTTTAAATTGCAGACGAGCTTAGGCTGTCAGGCGAGCTTTATAAAGTCTGCTTGTTTTATGAAGCCCACTCGAACTACAGAGTTTGCCAGATTTGTGAAGTTTGCTAGAATTGGGAACTTCACCTGAATTGTTGAGTGCGCCAGGTTTGGGCAGTTCACCAAATTTGAGAAATTTTCTAACGGAGTGAAACCCGTCTGAGTAGGTGGGCTCGCCTGATTGATCCAGTTTACCTGAATTGGGAACTTGGCGTTTGTTCTCAGCATCTTGGTTGGTCTCAACAGCCTTGGGGGGAATAGAACCCCCAACGCTTCCTTTGGTTGAACTCTCGATTTTCTTGGACCGACTTATACGCACAACCTTTCGATGCTTGTGTGACATTTTGCTACAAGAGGAAGTCGAAGACAAGTATTCTTCGTACTTTGTTTGATCGAACTTAATGAAGAGGGACTCAACGATAGTCCCTTTCGCAACCTCATCGAACTGCGCCACCACCAATTCATCTGAGTGAACAGTTTCTCCCACTGTGGTCGCCATCTTCTGTAGGTGTAAATTTTGATCACCCTAAACGGGGGTTTCATTTGTATTGATAAGAATAGCTTATTACAAACTGATGGATCAGAAATTACAACAGAAGCGGAGGGAAGGCCCTCCTTGTTTAATGTGAGGACTTTGGTAGTGATAGGACACCTCGCTCGGTTCTCGCACCGAGTCTGCTTCCCTTGGACGATTTGATCTAGGTTGCTGGTGAGCTTCAGTACGCAGTAGAAGCTTGTGCTGATCGAGTTCGACTATACCCAAGGCCAAACGGGGGGCTTGTGCTTGGCGACTGACTGCTTGGAGAGAGCTACCATGCAAGATCTTTCAAAGAGCCTAAGAACCTCAAGTCTGAGAGTTCAGACGAGTCTACAAATAACTACTATGCAAGAGTCTGTGAAGTGCTTGAGAGCCTCAAGTCTGAGAGTTCAGACGAGTCTCTTCAAATGAGGGAGCCTTTAGCAAATGAGCCAAGATTTAACCTTTGGAAGATTAGCTAGCCAAGCCAGCAGTAGCTAATTAATCTCTTTCACGTTGGCTGAAAGTGGCTTTAAATAGGCAAGAGATGGCATAGGTCATCCCTTGATTTGTGGGATTTGACCACTAGTAGGGGTGAGTGAGCCAGCCGCCCTAGCTGTGGGTTGTGACCACTTAGGGGGTCCCGTTAGCCGTCCTATTCTTGCTAGGCAAGGAGCGCCATGCTTTCTCTCTTGATTCGTGGGATTTGACCACTGATGTGACTGTTCCCATACTCCAAGTGGGCAGCTGACAATGATGGCGGGTTTCTAGTTGTTAGGCGAGCTTAGTCCGCGTAGGCGAGGTGCAGGCTATCAGGCGAGCTTGGTCTTCAGACGAGCTCGAACCTTCGTGCTGGCGAGTCGACCAAACAGGCGAGCTTCGAGCTGTTAGGCGAGCTAGGCCTTCAGGCGAGCTTGGTTCAATGTGTAGGCGAGCCAGTGCATGTGAGCTGTGTAGGTGAGGCTGTGCAGGCAAGCTGTGCAGGCAAATCAAATTCAGGCAAGCTTCAATGCTATTAGGCGAGCTCTATCCTTGCAGATGGACTTCCTTGCAGGTGAGCTTCAGCCTTTACAGGCGAGCTTCAGCCTTTAGGTGAGCTACTGAACATGCTTTGAAGAATAGGCCATAACTTTCAAATCGTAAGTCAGAATTAGACGAATTATATATGAAAATCGACTATCTTGATGAGATGGAGCTGACCAAACTAACCCCATTGGGTTTGGTTTGCTCCTGTCCATTTTGCCAAATTTCTTCCGGTTTGAGAGATATCAGCATTTTTTTTCCTTTTTGCTATTTTGGGTGAGGTTTTAGTAGTTTTGCTCTAAGCTTCTCTGATAGGGATTAAAGGCAATTTTTATTGCCTACAATCATCCTTGTAGGTGAGGTAATTAGGGATAAAGGTAATTTCATTTGCCAACAACCTACTCAGCACTTAATCTATTTCAAGTCCCATTTGTGGATGATCTCTAGACACGAACCCTTGATGGTCTGGTCATTCGTAGGCACCATTCATGGGGCCACCTTCGATTGATACCGACGTCTTAAGTTGGGGAGCATTAATAGATGGGTTGATATGGAAAGCTCGTTCCTTAACAACTACTTCGATGACGACACCAAAGTGTCAATCAAAAGCCTTCTGGATGAGAAGCAGAAAGACGGAGAGTCAGTCGATAATTTCGTCATGCACTTCCGAAACAAGGCAATGAATAGTTGAGACCCGATCACAGAGGAGTTCATCCTCCAAACTTGCCACAACAATCTCTCCCTAGATTTCTTAGAAGCCATGAGGGTCGTGCCATCTAAAACCTGAAAGGAGTTGAAAATGCACGGGGAACAGGCTAAGCGCTTCCTTAAAAGGAAGAAACTTGAGAGGGGACAGCCAACGACCAATCCTTAGAACCAAAACTTTACTCCTTGAGGTAGAGGAAAGGCCCCTGTGACTGCTATTGACACTCATTAAACGTCAGAATGACAACCGTAGCAGTAACCACCACAGCAGTCGTCATTTCAATTACAGCCTTAGACACAGCAATAGCTTAGAGGAAACAAAGGACTTTGGAGCTAAGATTCTTGAAAGAATACTCCTTTAAGGATGACGAAGTTCCAACTATCTTCAAATACCTCCCAGACAATAACAAGATCAAGTTGTCATCGATTATGGATCAGAAGGAAGCTAAGAGAACTTCAGACCCAAAATACTTTGCATATCATAAAAGGTCCATCATCCCATCAAGGCTTGTTATGTCCTCAAAGAGAGGATCCAAGCTTTGATAGATGCTGGTATTATGATAGTGAAATCAAAGGAGAAGGAAGTAGGAGCTAATGTGGTATCTATCAGCTTTGGCTCCTTCCCTCTGTCGTGGTTCCAACCAGAGCCCATATCAAAGGTGGAAGTGAAGACTACTAATGATGACCCTCATGGGTAACGCCAGAAAGGACTAGTGCCACACATGACCCCTAATGATGAGGTTCTTTGGGTCTACCCAGATCTCCTCATTGATGAGCAATGGACAAGATCCTCTTCCAAGAAGAAGTCTAAGAGCAAGAGCAAGCCTTGTCATTTTCAAGACAAATATGAAACCTTGCTAGCTAATAGAGAACACGTATTTGCCACTAAGAGTGGAAATGAATATCGATATAAGTACCTAGAAGCTCTCTACCCAAATGCTAAAACTCTGCCTGAGCTGGGGGTGGCTACAACTCCCCCTACACCCGTCGAGGAGCCTTATTAGCAGCCTACTACAAAATAGATGGAAGCTAAGGCTAAACAAAAAGAGAAGGAACCCCAGCACAAAGAGGTTCAAAACCTGAAGCAATCTCGTTTCAATCGACTGATTGGAAGAGATAAACCCGGATGTTCGAGCACCCTGTACCACTTCGATGTTATAGCTCAACTAGCCAACATCCCGGTAAGAATCACTCTTTACGAGTTGCTGTGTCTTTCAAAAGACACCAGGGAGGCTTTGCAAGAAGCTTTGGCTGATTTTAATGTTTTCCTTACTCAGATCAAGAAAGCCCCTAAAGAGCCAGAGCAATCAGTTCAACACTACAATCTGTCGGCTAAACTATTCTCTTGCATCATCTAACTCAGGAGGATATGCAAGTGAAGAACTCGAAGCATGACAAGCCTCTATATTTCACCCGATACATTGGCTCAAGTATTGTCAATCGGATCCAAGTCGATCCAGGTTTCACAGTCAGCATCATGCGACTCTGATTGATTTATCATCTAAGAATTCCCGCTAGTAAGTTGTCATCTATGTTGGCCTTCTTGTTTTGATGATGTTTAACAAACAATTTACTTCTAATGTTGTTTATCTAGTATTTGTATAATTCTATTTATTGTAGACAAACAACATGTTAGAGGATAGATTGAATTGCGCATTCACGATCATATCCAATAAAGGTTGGCGGAATTGTGGAGTGAAACCTATGCAACTCAAATTGAAGATCCAAGTTCTAGCTTTATCTGCAAGTGTACTAAGTTGAGCTACATAAAAGATCTATCAAACTTGGGTATATTTAGTTTAGGTTTTATATTATGTGTGTTAGTACTTTAAGCTAAATCATATATACACACACATATTTGGTTTTTATATATATAGTTATATATATACAAGCTTTCATTTATGGACTTAACAATCATTGTATACATATTTCATTAAGTCCATAAAATTATTTCATAGGGTTTCAAAACATTGTTTATGTCAAAATATCAAATTTCATGTATATCACATTTTCATGTTTTGGACACACTTACAAAATACATATGTTTTCACAAATGGGAAATTCAATTTAAGAAATTCTTTTGCTAACATGTTTAATTTTATGTTTATAAATGTTTCCCAAAGTTTTATCAATTTTGGAATTAATTTGTTATGTTTATTTGAATTTACAAAATCAAGTTTTTAATAAGCTCATGTTCGTGCACATGTTCGTGCACATGTTCGTGCATGTTTTTGCAAAACTGATCCGTTTTCACAATTAAGAAATGTGATTTGAAAAATTTCTTTGTTTATATTTTTATCATCATATATACAAATATTTCACCAAGTTTTACTAATTTTGGAGTTGTTTTGTTATTTTCAATTGAATTTACAAAATCGAGTTTTTTGTATTTTTTTAGAAACTATATATCTGTGTTCAAACATTTACTTCTCTAAACTAGGAAGTGATATTTTAGAAATTATTTCTCTAACATGTTTATCTACATGTCTAGAACCGTCCCTCAATATTTCATGATTTTTGGAGTTGATTTACTATTTTTAATTTATTTTACAAAGTCAGATACACAAAATTCCAGAATCTGTAAAAATCAGAAACTGTCCGTGAACAGTACGATTGACTGCTACAGTCGACCGTGTTATAGTATGGTAGACCACCATGGTCAACCGCCAAAGTTACCGTTGCACAGTAATGGTAACTTGCTGATTTTTATTTTTTAGTGGGTTTTTAGGGTTTTTTTGGTTGTTTTCTTCTTCCCTATATATACCCCTTTGCCATAACTATTTTCTACAACTAAGAGAGTATTTTAAAACAAGTTTAAAGAGTTTTAAACAAGGGTTTAAGTTTGGTTTAAGTTTGTTTAAGAAGCTTTTAAGTATTTGAAAGTTTGAGTTTATGAAATCAATTTCACAAGAGCCTGAGGAGATTATCTAATGGTGTTTGGGCATCCAACTATTATCCCTCTACCTCTTGATCTATTGAAGAGTTTTCTAAACTCTATTTCTAGTTTTACATCTATTTGTTTGATTATCATTTTATTAAAGCTAGATATATATTGAGTTTATTTGATTTGATTTCACTCATTGTTTACACACACCCACTTGAGCTTATTGTATTTGCATACATTGTATATTTGGGTTGGTGAGAGTTGTAACAATTGAGTGTGAACTTTCATTTTGTTCTCATTCGTATTAGAGAACAATCATTCATTGTAATTGTGCTTATTATGAGGATCACTTTGTAATACACTTGTACACCGAGAGAAGTGTGTGGCGAGAGTTGGGGATCATCCTAAGAGGAGTGGCGTCGGTTGACGAGCCTAGAGAGAGGTTGTATCCGAGCACTTGAGGAAAACACGTCTAGGTCCAACACTTAAGAGGGTGTAGAGTGGGATTGCAAGAGTGTTGATTGTAAAGTTTTTGGTTAGCTAAAAAACCGTATTGTGAGGTGTAAACGTTATTCGAGTGAGCGTAGAAAATCTGGTTGTGATAGCGGAGATCTCCTTGAGGTGAGGAACGAAGATGTAGGTCAAGTGGTTAGACCGAACTCCGTGATCATATCGTTTTGTTTGTGATTGCATTGGCGTACCTATCCTTGTACTCATTTCTTATATCGCCTTTTTGTATTGCTCTTCATATTGACCTATCACATTTGTAGATTATTTATTTTCCCTTGTATTAGTTTATATATCCTTGCATATAATTCACCATATATCTCATTGCTAGGATTTTGCTCTTTGGTTATATTGCTCATTCTTTCTTATAACATATTGTATATCTATTTTGCTAGAATAACTTGTTAATTAGTTTTAATTGGTATAAAATCGGATTAGATTAGCATAAAACCCTAATCACCCCCCTCTAGGGTCTAACAATTGGTATCAGAGCTTAGTGCTCTTTGATTTAAGATCTAATCACCTTGAGTTAAAAATCCAAGTTATCTTTAGCGCTAATCCATTTTTTTGATTTTTTGCTTGCATATATACATTATGGATATGTACGGTGCATCTAGTTTAGGTTATGCCATTAATATTGCTCATCGTTTGGATATTTTTTCCTATGCTCAATGGCATGTTAGATTCAAACTTTTTGTTCAATCTAAACAATTCAATTTATGGGAAGTTATTGAAGATGCTTATATTGTACCCACTTTGGAAAAATCCAAGTGGAGTAAAAATGATGAAAGAACGTTTAATATGAACAAGTTGTTGTTAGAATATTTGCTTAGTGCTTTTCACTCATCATTTTCTAACAAATTTGTTCATTTTGATAGTACTTACAATTTATGAAAATTTATAGAAGCACATCAATGGGACTTGGAGGCGATCCGACAAGCTTTGGAGGCTTCCTCTTCAAGTTCCATTGGAGGATCATGTACACGACCACTAGGTGATTACCCTAGTGAGGTATGCAAGCTCGACAACAATGATGATATTACTTTTGATGAGCTTGCGCATGAATTTGAAAAATTATACAATATTTATAATGATTTGAAAAGTAAGCATGATAATATGAAATCCTCTCATGAAACACTAGTTACTAAGTTTGATCTCATTGCAAATTAAAATATAAATCTTAAAGAATGCAATAAAAATTTGAGATTAGAAAATGCTAGATTGCTTCATAAAAAATGTGATGCCATGTTAGAAGTAGAGATTAGTAAAAATAAATTAAACTCTATGGTAAATGATTATGTTTATCCTACTTCTAGTAGCAATGCTTATATGCACAATGATGAGTTGAATCAAATGAAAAAATACATATCGACCTTAGATTCAACACTAAACACTTGTATTGTGAGTAACAAAAAGCTTATGGACATGTGTGCAAAGTACTATGTTAACTCTTCTAAGAAACCTACACACTATGCACACATGTATGACAAAGTTCACAAATATTCTATTTGCGGTCTTAAAGGCCATATAGCCAAATTTTGTCATAATGCACAAAAGCTTGACAAGCCAAGCCTATTCATGATTGTGCATCCCATCAAGCTTCTTCATCTCATACACATATACACACACATGCACCCATTGTTCATCACAAGCATGCTCATGTGTATAGATGTGATCATTGTGGTCGTTGTAGTCATTTGGTCGAATATTGTTTTGATTTGAAAGGGAAATCCCGTTTGCCAAATGTTTTTAGTAGACCACATGTGTTTGAATGTGATATTTGTGGTAGATTTAGCCATTTGGCGAAGTTTTGTTATGATTTAAAAAAATGTTCAAACATGCCAAATTTTTCAAGTAAACCACCTTTGTTTAATGATATTTCTCATTTGCGAAATAATTTAAAAGAAAAATCTTTATTTGCAAATGATTCACGTGCACGCCCACTTGGTCAACACAAATCATTTAACCCTCTTCATTGCACATATTGCAATCGGAAAGGTCATGTGTACAATTTTTGTTTTGACCGTGCTAGTGCACCATATGAGCCCAAACGGGTTCATAATCCTAGGGTTTTGAGCTTAAATGATAAAGTCATGTCCCTAAATCTCTTGGTACCAAGGATTCTTGGATACCAAACCAAATATGATTCTTAAACCAAGAACATTAGTGATTTTTATTTTTCTTTGTCTTAATTTTGAAAATTATGCTTTGAAATCTTTGAATATGAAAACAAATTTTCTTTGATTAATTGTTTTGTTTTCATGACTATTAGTTTTGATTTTAAATGAGAGGTTTGTAGTTATATACCCTCTAGGCTTATTGGGTGTTTATTCCCAAATCTTGTTTACCGGATGCTAAAATATTTTTATGGGTTGATACTAGCTCAAGAGCTAGATATAATTACCTCTCTTGATTTTTGAAAATCAATGATGATTTGGTTTCATGTTCTTATATGATTTACTTGTGATTTATGATTTCATTGGTTGATTTGTTTTTATTTGAAAACTTTTTACATGATTCTCATGTCTTCTTTCTTGTGATTTCATAAATCTATTTTATACATTGTTTTTATGTTTGTACATTTGAGACACTTTTTTATATTGATATATATTTATATGTGTCCTTATTATCCTCTTGTATGTGAGTGATATTTAGCTTTTTTTTTGCTTGCTCACATATTTGCCATGATCTTTTATTGCATATATTCTATATGACATTTTGATAGGGGAAGCAATCCCTATATTTTTATACTCATTCATACATATTGATAGGGTGAGCTTTCGCTCTCTTCCTTCTTTTGTTTTTCCCTTTTTGATGTTATCAAAGGGGGAGAAATATTATAAGTATATTCTTTTTGTTTATATGCATGATAATTATAATATTATATATTCATTTCCTTTCATTCATATATCTTTTTTGTAAATTGTTTGTCATCATCAAAAAGGGGGAGATTATTGGCCTTCTTGTTTTGATGATGTTTAACAAATAATTTACTTCTAATGTTGTTTGTCTAGTGTTTGTATAATTCTATTTGTTGTAAACAAATAACATGTTGGAGGATGGATAGAATTGCGCATTCACGATCATATCCAATGGAGGTTGGCGGAATTGTGGAGTGAAGCCTATGCAATTCAAATTAAAGATCCAAGTTCTAGCTTCATTCGCAAGTGTACCAAGTTGAGCTACATCAAAGATTATCAAGCTTGGGTATATTTAGCTTAGGTTTTATATTATGTGTGTTAGTACTTTAAGCTCAATCATATATACACGCACATATTTGATTTATATATATATAGTTATATATATACACAAATTTTGATTTATGGACTTAACAATCATTGTATACATATTTAATTAAGTCTATAAAATTATTTCATAGAGTTTCAAAATATTGTTTATGTACGAACATCAAATTTTATGTATATCACTTTTTCATGTTTTGGACACACTTACAAAATACATATGTTTTCACAAATGGGAAATTAATTTGAGAAATTCTTTTTCTAACATGTTCAATTTCATGTTTATAAATGTTTTCCAAATTTTTATCAATTTTGTAATTAATTTGTTATGTTTATTTGAATTTACAAAATCAAGTTTTTAATAAGCTCATGTTCGTGCACATGTTCGTGCATGTTTTTGCAAAACTGATGCATTTTCACAATTGGGAAATGTGATTTAAACAAATTCTTTGTTTATATGTTTATCATCATATATATAAATATTTCCCCAAGTTTTACTAATTTTGGAGTTGTTTTGTTATTTTCAATTGAATTTACAAAACCGAGTTTTCTGCAATTTTTTCTAGAAACTATATATCCATGTTCAAACATTTATTTCTCTAAACTGGGAAGTGATATTTTAGAAATTCTTTCTCTAACATGTTTATCTACATGTCTAGAACCTTCCCTCAAAATTTAATAAATTTTGAAGTTGATTAACTATTTTTAATTGATTTTAGAAAGTCAGATACACAAAATCCCAGAATCTGTCAAAATCAAAAAATGTCCGCGAACAGTGTGGTCGACCGCTACAGTCGACCGTGCTATAGTGTGGTCGACCGTCTATAGTTTAGAGAGTAGTTTTGTAGTTTTATTTCTCATGGTCGACCGCCACGGTCAACCGCCGAAGTTACCGTTGCACAGTAACGGTAACTTGCTGATTTTTGTTTTTTAGTGGGTTTTTAGGATTTTTTGGGTTGTTTTCTTCTTCCCTATATATACCCCTTTGCCATAACTATTTTTTACAACTAAGAGAGTTTTTTAAAATAAGTTTAAAGAGTTTTAAACAAGGGTTTAAGTTTGGTTTAAGTTTGTTTAAGAAGCTTTTAAGCATTTGGAAGTTTGAGTTTGTGAAATCAATTTCACAAGAGTTTGAGGAGATCATCTATTGGTGTTTGGGTATCCAACTATTCTCCCTCTACCTCTTGATCTATTTAGATGTTTTTTAAACTCTATTTCTAGCTTTACATCTATTTGTTTAAATATCATTTTATTAAAGCTAGTTTTATATTGAGTTTAGTTGATTTGATTTCACTCATTGTTTACACACACCCACTTGAACTTATTGTATTTGCATACATTGTATATTTGGGTTGGTGAGAGTTATAACAATTGAGTGTGAGCTTTCATTGGGTTCTCATCCATATTAGAGAACAATCATTTATTGTAATTATGCTTATTGTGAGGATCACTTTGTAATACACATATACACCGAGAGAAGTGTGTAGCGAGAGTCGGGGATCGTCCCAAGAGGAGTAGCGTCGATTTATGAATCTAGGGAGAGGTTGTATTCGAGCACTTGAGGGAGACACGTCAAGGTCCAACACTTGAGAGGGTGTAGAGTGGGATTGTAAGAGTGTTGATTGTAAAGTTTTCGGTTAGCTAGAAAACTGTATTATGAGGTGTAAACGTTATTCGGGTGATCGTAAAAAACCCGGTTGTGATAGTGGAGATCTCCTCGAGGTGAGGAGTGGAGACGTAGGTCAAGTGGTTAGACCGAACTATGTGATCATATTATTTTGTTTGTGATTTCATTGGCGTACATATCCTTGTATTCATATCTTATATCGCCTTTGTGTATTGCTCTTCATATTGACCTATCACATTTGTAGATTGTTTATTTCCCCTTTTATTAGTTTATATATCCTTGTATATAATTCACTATATCTCATTGCTAGGATATTGCTCTTTGGTTATATTACTCATTCTTGCTTATAACATATTGTATATCTATCTTGTAAGAATAACTTGTTAATTAGTTTTAATTAGCATAAAATCAGATTAGATTAGCATAAGACCCTAATCACCCCCCTCTAGGGTCTAACAATCTATAGGCACTGTTATTTATGGATTCAACACCAGTACGTCCATGCCACTAAGTAAAATCTGAGTGAAGTAACAGCTTGGAGATTTGAAGTTAGAGGTCACGTGTTATGTGATTGATGCAGAAACTTCCTATAACTTACTATTGGGTCAACCTTGGATCCATGGTAACGTTATAGTTCCTTCCACCCTCCATCAGTGTCTAAAGTATATGGACACAAATAATGAGGTCAACACGGTGGTTGCGGATAAGCAACCATTTAAGGGGTTGAAAAATCATTTTATCGACTCCATTCTATATGGTACTGAATCCGATACTGAACCATTGGCCCAGGGCATGGATTGTGGAGAAGAAGCTAATACCGAAGCCGGGCTCGATTACAATGAAGGTCTTATATTAAATGACATTGAACCATTTGTAATCGATCTTGATGGTGGTAAATCGTCGGATGGAAGTTGTAATTGGCAACTTACTGATTATGTAATAAATAACGATTTAGAGTACGCACCTTGTCTTGACGATGTAATTCAGGGGCTGTATAGTAACCCTAACGTATATATGCCACTTCGATCATCTTGCACGACAAAGAAGCATGTCTAAGACTCCTTCGGAACAACTCTCGTCCTTCCTGCCAAGACAAGGGGTTGAAAAGAGATAATCTTCGGTAAAGGAGAGTTATACCTGCCATCAAACCCCTTTTTGAAGAATGAAAGCATTGATGAAAAACCTGGTCACCATTTATTCAGATATAGTCCACAAGTACGGGTTACATGAAGAAATAGGGATACAACTTCGCACTCGAGGAAGGTCTTTGCTTTGGTCGAGGTCCTCGAGTTCCACCCCCGCCTGCCTATGTACCGAAAGGGAAGCATGACAATTATTATGGACATAGAAGTGGTCTAGGCTACACTTCTTCGTCCTCTAATGAATGTTGTTGGCACGTTAATAACCGATTGCCTAATCCGAACAGGGAAGGACATTCTTAAAATTTTAGAATGGGATTCTGATGTTAGCCTTGGGGAGATGTTCAAAGGCTTAATGTCAAACATGACTATTGTCGACCCTGCCACAATGGAAGAAGATGATCAATTATCAACCTAGGAAGATCCTTGGATCTATCATTTGAACATCCAGTATGGTGATAGATTCGAGCAAAGAGGACCTCCTACTTAGGATAAGGTGACTCAAATCAATATGGGCAATAACGTGAACCCAAAGCTTATATTCATCAGTGATAGTCTCCTACTAGAAAAAAAGGAGGAGCTGATTGCCCTCATTAAAGAATACATTGACGTCTTTGCATGGAACTATGATGACATGACGGGACTCGACCCAAATATGGCAATGCACCGTCTTAACATCAAATCAAATGTAAAACCCGTCAAGCAGCAAAAAAGACAGTTTCACCCAATAATTATGGAGGCGATCGAAGCCAAAGTCAAAAAGTTAATTAACTCAGGCTTCATGAGGGAGTAGCAACATCCAGATTAGGTGGCGAAAATTGTTCAGGTCCTTAAAAAAATGGGAAAATTAGAATTTGCATTGACTTCAAAGATCTGATTACCGCTTGCCCAAAAGACGACTTCCCTCTTACCATTTCGGACATTATCATTAATAACATGTGTGGGTTTGAGAGGATGTCCTTTATGGATGGATTCTCAGGGTACAACCAAATCATGTGTTAGCCATCTTGTTTTGATGATGATTCACAAACACCATTATTGGTGCTAATTGCTTATTGAGCTATATTGTAGATTATGATTCATTAGCACCATTATTGGAGGATTTGATGGAATATAAGATACAACGATGATATCTAAGGAGGTGGAGGCATAGTGATGAAGTAAAGTTTTCTAAGAACACTACAACATGATAAGCTTCATCAACATAGAAGCAAATATCAAGACTAAAGCCATGTACTTATATATGAGGGATATTTGCTATTTTATTTTCTCTCTAGTACTTAATGCAGGCAAGTAGCCTGTTGATTATATTTGAAGCTCTTGGGATAACACACTTACACGTTTCAATACTTGTATTTTGACATTTTGGCTAAAACAATGATTTTCACAAATACGAGGACCTTTTGCAAAATTTCTTTTCAAAAAAGTTTATTATTATCTTTATAAACTATTTCCAAGGTTTTATATTTTTTTAGAAATTATTTACTATTTTTAAAAGACATTTGAAACTCATTTTAAAACCTTATTATTGGCTGAAAAACTATTGATGATTGTTATCTGTCGACTGATGAAACCCGCCAGAAACTTAAATAGTTTCTATTTCTATTTGATCTACTGATCAGTCGACTAATGATCTAGACTAATACATGAGATTAGTCGACTGATGAAACATGCCAGAATTTCCAAAAGTTTCTACTTCTTATTTGGTCGACTGACTAGTCGACTGACTCATCAGTCGATTGATGATCCAGTCAGCCGACAGATGTGCTAAAAATTGCCTGTAATGGTTAGCTCATCAGTCGACTAATGAAATCCGTCAGTCGACTGATAAGCCTCCAACAACTAGTTTTGTACAGATTGTTGTTTCTCGGTTTTTGTTGATTTTTGTTTGTTTCTTTGGGGCTTGGCTGTTATCTTCACTTCTTATAATTACCCACCAACCCAATTAACTTCAGTAACTAAGCAAGTTGATGCGGTATAAACATATACCAAAAAGTTATAAGTGTACAACTAATCAAGTTATAGTATAAAAAGTTATCGATTCCACGAGGAAAGTGTTTTGTAGGAGAAAATTAAAGTCGGTTCTTATGTTGTTTGCGTAATAATTAGGAGTGATGAGTGAATGTGATTATGGAGAGATAGAGAGAGTTAAAGTGATAGTGTGTAAATCAGCACAACATGTAAGAGAGAGTGGATGTGACAAAGAACGAATGATTTTCACAAGGAAAGATGAATAAAATCAAGAATCAAAAAGGAGAATTAAGAATAAAAAGAAATTTCAAGAAAGTAAAGATGGCAGATTCAATTAAATCCACTTCTTAGAAAAGGGTGATTCCCTAGAGGGTTCTAGTCTAAAGGCGAATTAAAAAAATAAAAATGAACAAAAAGAAAAACTAAACCCGAGAGGGTTCTAGCCTTAAGGTGAATAGTATAAGAAAATAAAATGGTAATTCTCTAGAGGGTTCTAGCCTCAAGGCGAATCAAAGAAAATAAAAAAATAAACAAAAACAAAAACTAATCCTAAGAGGGTTCTAGCCTCAAGGCGAATAGTGCAAGAAAATAAAATCTAAAGTACAAAATAAATTGTAAAAACTAAGCTACAAAATAAATTGTAAGAATTAAATACGAGAAAATAAAGATATGAAATAAATCTAATCTATAAGCATGAAATACATCTAAGGCAAGAGGGTTCTAGCCTCTTGGCTATTTAAACAATAAAATCTAACTACAAGCATGGAAATAAATCTAAACTAATAAGTAATAAAAGAGAAAATAAGAAAAACAAACCTTCAAATTAATCTCTATCTTCATTTCCATCTTCATCATCCAACAAAGAGAAGAAAAGAAAATTTTAAAGTGGTGAAAAAAAATTCATTTATTAATTGTAACAAAAAGTTACAAGTTTGGAAAGTCTTCTCAATTAAGAGTAACCCTCCTCTCTAAATGGAGATATAAAATTTTTCATACCCATAATCCCTCACTCTCTATCCCTATTTATAGTAAATATCAGTGAATGAGAGCCCTTCGATCGAAAACTTATCCAAAAACCATGAATTTCAGCCTTAGATTCGTAACAGAATGACGATGGTATCGATACCAGCATCGATAGAGGTATCGATGCTGGCATCGATGTCGCCATCGATGCTGGCATCAATGCCCAATGCGCTGTAATTGTAATCTATAACTTCTTCTTCTTTTATGCTTTGGGCTTGGGCTTCTTTGGCATTTCTTCTTCTTTTGGGCTTTCATGCTTGAGTTCTTCATTTAATTAGTAGGCTTTGTTGAGAGAAGAGATATTGGGCTTTTATTTTTGATTAACCTGCAATTAAAGATAAAAACAATTATTAGTGATAAATTTATTCATATAAACTAGATAATAAGGGTATAAAATTGAAATAAAATATGATTATCAAATACCCCCATACATAAACTTTTGCTAGTCCTCTAGCAAAGAAAGAAAAATAAAAAAAACTTAACGCACTTTCGTAGGAATCATGATTGTATTTAGCGCATACAACAAGAGTTTAAACTCCTAAGTTATCCTAGTGGACGAGTTGTAGTCTCGTGAGGATTTGCAGTGAACATACCCACAAAATTCGATCATCTTGCCAAATTAAAGAAGTTAGTAAATAACTAAATTTACTTAATAATTGAAGCTAGTTATTACTCAAGAAAATATTTTTATATATAACTCTAAGGTAAATTTTGTAAAAAATCTTCTCATTACAGCAATACAAAACCAAGACAAACTTAGAAATTTAATTTAAAAGTTTTGAAAAAACATGCTAACTCTTTGTTTAAAATAATATTCAAGTTGATTGATCTAAAATATTTTCCAAAACCATATATACAAATATAACTATATATATAAAACATTTATTAATTTTTTTATTTTTTTATTTTTGTATATTATTTTTTTAACTCTTTCTTTTGTAATTTTTTTATATGTATATGTATACGTATTCTGAAAAATATGTAAGTCAAGACACTTTGAAAAATTATTTTTAACTCTAAGATAAGCATGCATAAATTCTATTATTTTAAATAAAAATCTAAGTTAAGGCTTAAGTAAAGAATACTACTTTGAAAATTATTTCTTAAGAAATTTATTTAGAGTTATTATAAAAGGTAAACTTGAGTAAATAACAAACTAGAAATTAGAAAATTTCAAATTTATCAAATAAATTAATTATTACATAACTCTATCAATTTGACAAGTGACGATATTTTTATAATATTTTTAGGAAATTGGAAAAAAAAACAAAAATGCACCTAAAAATATAAAATAAAGAGAAAAAATAACTAATTCCCACCCCACACCTAAATTTTGCATTGACCTTAATGCAAACTTTATGATGCACAAAGTGAAGCAGATAAGAAGTAAAGCACTTACATTTGGTCAGTTGATAAAAATCTGCAATTACCTTTGGTTTGAGGAGGATAGAATCAGAAATTTATTCTTCTTTTTTTTCTCCTTTTTTTCTTGTTTTTTTTCTTCTTCTTTTTTTTTCTTTTTACCTTTTTTCTTTTTTTTACAACTAAACAAGAAACTCTCAAATGAGAGAAGGATAAATTCTTTTTGTTATTCTGAAATAAACAAAACAAACAATGTAGCATGAAGTGTTCAACATGAAGAGCTCGTATTCTACATTGAATCCTACCTTATTATTAAAAATTCTTCCACAGATTTTAAATAAATTCAGAATGATATAATTAATAATGTGAAATTCCAAGCATTTCGGGGTGTTCAGTAATTCTTATAACAAAGTAAGGTAGGTATTATTGGTATCATGCATTTTACATTTCTTAATGAACTTAAACCCTTGTACTGTGAATTTTTGTTTTCTAACAACCAATTCTTCTGTAGCATTTTTCTCAACCCTAAGATTCATGGTTAAGTTCTGAAAATTTGGTTGTTGATTATTCTCTAAGAATCTAAGTTCATCAAGAAAGAGTTCTTTAAAATTTAATTCAAGGCAGCAAATATTTAACACAGTTTCATCATTCGCAATGACCTGATCTACTTCTTCTAAAAACTCCAACACTTCATCAAAAAATTTCTCAAAACTCAAATCAGACTCTTCTTCTTCTTCTTCTTCTTTTGATCTTTCCTGAATTTAATTTATTTCTAAAGGCTGATTATTTGGTTGGTCCTCTGGATTAAAAATGTTGAGGTCAGCTGTCAAATTCCCAAAGAACAGCTTCATTTGACAAGTTCTACAGTTAATGAGAGTATTAGAAGTGGGCTAATAATGGTCGTCCTAAGATGGCATGTGTCTGTCCTTTGGGATTAGAAACGGGTTGTGTTTCCAAGACTACAAAATCTACTGGAAAAATAAAACCTCCAACCTTCAGAACATCCTCTAACTCACCTATAGGGACCTTGACAAACCTATCAACCAACTGTAAAATGCAGCGGGTTGGGTTTAGTACACCTAGACCCAATTGCTGGTAGACTGAATATGGAAGCAAATTAACACTGGACCCTAAGTCTAAAAGCGCCTTATCAATGTGAGTATTACCAATGACACATGAAATGATAGGAGAACCTGGATCCTTATGTTTCAAAGGTATGGGATTTGAGAGCATATCATTGATATTGGCGACTAAAAAGACTTTCTTTGGAACATTTATTCTCCTCTTCTTAGTGCATAATTCTTTCAAAAATTTGGCATAAGATGGAATTTGTTCAATTACATCTAAGAGAGGAATATTGATCTTAAACTGCTTGAATGTTTCTAAGATCTTCTCCTCTTAAGGGGAGTGTTTCCTAGGCCTGAGTCTATCTGGAAAAGGAGCAACTAGTCTAAACCTATCAAAAGCAGGCTCAGATTCGGGTTCAGGTTCTTGATCATCTAAGGGGGTGATTGTTGAATAGATTCATCAGAAGGAGAAGGAGAAAGAATTTGTACTGGATCAAGAGTTTGACTTGGATGAGTTCTTACTTGATTATCGACCTGTCTACCTGACCGAAGTGAATGGATTGCATTCACTTGAGCTTCATAGTATGAACTGCATCCTGAGTTCTTAGGGTTGACCACGGGTTGACTCAGAAATTTTCCTTTCTCTCTTTCACTCACGGCACTAGCTAGTTGACCAAGTTGGGATTCTAATCTAGCTATAGCTTGAGTGTTGGAATTGAGCATTTATCCGGTTGATTGCATAAAGAAATTCAAAGTGCTCGACGTTTAAGTCAACATATTCGTGGTTTGAGTGGAGGCCTTAATTATGGTTTCCAAACCCCTTTCCAAGACATTAAGATATTTATCCTGATCTAGATTGTGAGGAGTCTGAATTACAGCTTGATGAAGAGGAGACTGATTTTGATACGGCAAATTAGGTTGTTAAAATTATGGATGAGAATTGAAAGGAACTGTGTTTCCCCTAGGAAATTGTTGGTTTGAAGAGAGAGTGAAGTTTTGAGTTCCAGAGTGAGTTCCCTGATTACATGCAAAGTTTGGGTGATTTCTTCAATCTGGGTTGTCGGTTGGAGGGAATTGATCATTTACATAATGCTGGAATGTAGCGTTGACCTATCCTAATGGCTGATTATTTCCTAAGAGAGGACATTTTTCTGAAATATGAGATGGTGAAAGACAGTTGTGACATCTTGAGGCTAAAACTTGACTGATTTGAGCTGGGGCTCTTTCCTTGATTTCTAAGGCTTCTAACCTATGCATGATTGTGGCCATCTTAGCTTCAGATGCAATGTTTGACTCTAAGGAAATACCACTGGACATGGTTTGGGGAACTGATGACACTCGGTCATCATAGTGTTCCCATTGCATGGTTTTTTTAGAAAGACTCTCTAAAAAATTTCAAGCTTCATCAGCGTTTTTCCTCATGAAAACCCCGTGGCACATTGACTCTAAGAAAGTTTTTAAAGAATAATCTAATCCCTCATAAATTATTTGGCACAATCGCCATTTTTCTAAACCGTGATGAGGACATTGGATGAGAAGATCTTTAAATCGGTCAAAATACTTCCAAAAAGGTTCTTCCGGGACAATTTTAAAATTCATGATGTTATTTCTTAGCTTCACCGTTTTATAGATCGGGAAAATTTTCTTAAGAAAAACGGTGATAAATTCCTTCCAAGTTGTGAAGGAATTTATGGGTAAGCTGTATAGCTATTTTTTTGCTTTGTCTTTGAGGGCAAAAGGAATAAATCTGAGTTTGATTGCATCTTTAGTTAATTCTCTTATTTTAATCATCATACATACTTCTTCAAATTCTGAGATAAAAATATATGCATCTTCAGTTTCATTCCCTAGAAATTTTGGAAGTATGTTGATATATTGCGGTCGAAGATCAAAGTTAGTTCCATTTGCCTTGGGGAGCCTGATGTAAGAGGGGATTGCATTCCTAGTGGGATAGCACATATCTTGAAGAATGGGTGAATTAGGATATGCTATTTCTGGAATTTGTTCAAAACGAATTAATCGATGTGTATTATCCCTAATCAACGTTTGCATACACCAAAAACAACTTCTTTTTATATTTTTTAAGGGAAAAAATTAGTTTTTTTATGAGAAGAAAAAGGAAAAATCCTAACTAAAACATATCAAAAGCAATCACTTTTTAATCACTTTAACTCTAGGGTTTAGCCTAACTCAACTGGACTAGCTCCTAACCAAAAAATCCTAAAGTAAAAAGATTAAAGTTTTACCCAGGTAGTTAGCCAGGTAAGGATAGTACTAGAGGGTGATCAGAGATCAATTAAGTACCTCGTTCCTTACAGAGCGCTTTACGTAACCCCTAAACCTTGCCTTAGACACCAACTAATCTGAAAAAACTTAAACCGGTTCACTTAAGGATTCTTTGTTCCTTATTGAGCTCGAATCCTTAGGGACAATGTCTAATGAGTTTTATTAGGCTTGGATGGTGTAGTGAGGAATTAGTGATTTTTGGGCTAAGGAAAGGGTGATGAAATCCCTCACCTTATCTTGATTATGGGGTTTTTCCCTTAAAAATATTTTTAAGTGTGTGCCAAATCAAGATGCTCAAATCAATTTTGTGAATTCCTACTAACTATAAGAAATACAACCCTAGAAATTAAAAGCGACTAAAAAGGATGGAAAAAATCTTTATATTTTTTATTAGGGTTAACAATCAAATAACTATGAGAAGGGTGAACATTGTTTGAGTTTATTATCTTGTTAGTTAATGTCCAAGTGAAAGGTGAACTTTTTTATGGTCAAAAAACAAAAAAACAAAATCCCTTTTTTTTAATCCTAATGTCTCTAATTGTGAAGCTAACTAAATAGGATAAAATTAAAAATGCTAGAAAGAAGAGTTACCTAAAAGCAATTCTCCAAGTTCTAGATATCCAATCCACGATCTTCAAGCTCCAAGCGGTTCCTTCACAAAAAACACACAAGTTAAAGAACCAAATTAAATCAAATCCTACTTAAGCACCCTTCCCCGACAACGCCGCCAAAAACTTGATGTGGCATAAACATATACCAAAAGTTACAAGTGCACAACTAATCAAGTTATAGTATAAAAAGTTATCGATCCTACGAGGAAAGTATTTTGTAGGAGAAAATTAAAGTCGGTTCTTATGTTGTGTGCGTGACAATTAAGAGTGATGAGTGAATGTGGTTGTGGAGAGATAGAGATAGTGGAAGTGATTGTGTGTAAATCAGCACGAAATATAAGTGAGAGTGGATGTGACAAAGAATGAATGATTTTCACAAGGAAAGATGAATAAAATCAAGAATCAAAAAGGAGAATTAAGAATAAAAAGAAAATTCAAAAAATTAAAGATGGTGGATTCATTTAAATCCACTTCTTAGAAAAGGGTGATTCCCTAGAGGGTTCTAGCCTAAAGGCGAATCAAAAAAATAAAAATGAACAAAAAAAACTAAACCCAAGAGGGTTCTAGCCTCAAGGTGAATAGTGCAAGAAAATAAAATAATTATTTCCTAGAGGGTTCTAGCCTCAAGGCGAATCAAAGAAAATAAAAAAATAAACAAAAACAAAAACTAATCCCAAGAGGGTTCTAGCCTCAAGGCAAACAGTGCAAGAAAATAAAATCTAAACTATAAAATAAATTACAAAACTACAAAATAAATTGTAAGAATTAAATGCAAGAAAATAAAGACATGAAATAAATCTAATCTATAAGAATGAAATAAATCTAAGGCAAAAGGGTTCTAGCCTCTTGGCTATTTAAACAATAAAATCTAACTACAAGTATGGAAATAAATCTAAATTAATAAGCAATAAAAGAGAAACTAAGAAAAACAAACCTTCAAATTAATCTCCATCTTCATCTTCATCTTCATCATCCAACAAAGTGAAGAAAAGAAAATTTTAAAAGGGTGAAAAAAAATTATTTTATTAATTGTAACAAAAAGTTACAAGTTTGGAAGGTCTTCTCAATTAAGAGTAACCCTCCTCTCCAAATAGAGATACAAAATTTTTCACACCCCTAACCCCTCATTCTCTATCCCTATTTATAGTAAACATCGGTGAATGAGAGCCATTGGATAGAAATCTTATCCAAAAACCATGAATTTCAGCCTTAGATTCGTAACAGAATGACGATGGCATTGATACCAGCATCGATGCGGGTATCGATGCCGACATCGATGCGGGTATCGTTGCCGGCATCGATGCCCAGTGCGCTGCAATTATAATCCGCAGCTTCTTCTTTTTTTATGCTTTGGGCTTGGGCTTCTTTGGCATTTCTTCTTCTTTTGGGCTTTCATGCTTGAGTTCTTCATTTAATTAGTGGGCTTTGTTGAGAGAAGAGGTATTGGGCTTTTATTTTTGATTAACCTGTAATTAAAGATAAAAACAATTATAGTGATAAATTTATTCATATAAACTAGAAAATGATGGTATAAAATTGTAATAAAATGTGATTATCGCAAGTATTAAAAAATCTCTTGAGTTTGTGTTTATTGTTCAAAAGAGCTTCAACTTTCATTTATTTTCACACCTTACAATCTCACATCCCAAACTTCACTTGTAATTTCTTCCTCTTGCCATAGGGCTGGTGTAAGAGGGAGTTTTTCTTCCATTTGTAACTATTGTGAGCTTGATCTCGTAGAGATCTACTGTAAGGTTCTGAGATCTCGGTGGAGATTGTTGTGTAGAGAAGTTTCGGCTACCAAACCGGGTGTGTTAGTGGAATTCTCCTCGAGAGTAGGGAGCGTGGACGTAGGTCAAAGGACCGAACCTCATGACATGCCGCGTGTCATCAATTGGCTAATTATTTCTAATCCCTACTATCTTTTATTGTTATTGGTTTTCATATTTGTTTATGGTTTGTTAAAAAATCTTTTAATTGCATATTTATTGTCCATAATCCCTATTCACCCCCCCACCTCTAGGGCTTTTCAATTGGTATTAGAGAAAGGTCTCTATTGTTTGTTAGGCTTAAATCCCTTAGAGAAAAGATCTAAATGGAGGCTTCAATGAATATGCATATTCTAGAAGGACAATCCACCACTAGGCCACCCCTTTTCACCAGTAGCAACTTTGTCTATTAGAAAGTTAGGATGAGAATTTATTTACAATGCATTGACCTTGATACCCTAGACATTGTGGAGAAAAAATATGTCAAGAAGCCTAGTAGTGAAATGATCGAGGGTGAGAGGAACTTAGCTTACCTTAATATTAAGGCCATGAATGCACTAATTTGTGGTCTTACCCACAATGAATATAAGAGAGTTTCTACGTGTTCAACCACACACGAAATTTGGGAGAAGTTATGCATCACTTATGAAGGAACCCCCAAGTAAAGGAGTCTAAGATTAGTGGACTTATGCATGATTATGAACTTTTTAAAATGCTTCCAAATGAATCTATCGATTCTATATTTTCTCGATTCACTAATATCATAAATGAATTACATGGTCTTGATAAGGTTTTGAAGAATCAAGAGATGAATTATAAAATTCTTCGCTCTTTGACGCCGGCTTGGGAACATAAAGCCACGGCCATCGAAGAAGCTCATGACCTCTCAACTCTCACTCTTGACGGGCTTATTAGCAAGCTCAAGGTCCACAAAAAGAAGATCAAGAAGAAGGAAGAAGCAACCCCAAAAGCAACTGAGGAGCCACCTCAAAAATCAAAGTCTATTGCACTCAAGGGAGTAATTGATGATTCATCCACCTCGGATAGTGAAGTTGATATCTCTAGAAAAGTGGCACACCTCTCTAGAAGGATATCAAAATTAATCAAAATGAATAAAACTTTTCAGAATCGATCTAACAACAAATTTCCGTCTCTTGTAGGTAAATACTTCGAACGCAACGACCGGGGCACTTAGCCAAGGATTGTCCCAAGCTTAAGGAGAAGTATTTGAAGTACAAGAAGAAGAAGGCTACGTATGTCGGTTGGGATGAATCCGAACCAAGTGATTTGGATAGCGATGATGAGGGTGCCAAGATTGCTCTTCATGATCCTAATATTTGTTTCATGGCTCATGAAGATGAGGTACAATCCGAAACCAAAAGTAAATCTCTTTATATTCTATATGAACTAGAAGCGGCTTTAGAAGAATTAAACTTTAAATTTAAAAGATTAGCAAAAGAATATTCCTCATTCAAAAACTTACATGTTTCTTGTGACTCTAAGTTTGAGCAACTAAAATCCTCTCTTGCTCTAAAAGAAGAAATGTAGGAGATCTAGACTTTGAAAACAAACAACTAAGATCCAAAATTGAGAGATTAGAAATTGAAAATATAAAATTAAATCTAATCATGCTTACTCTAGTCATCATCATGTTAATAGAAAATGGTATCATCAATCTCATGCTCCTACATATAAGAAAAGGTTTTTGTGCACATATTGCATGAAATATGGTCATATCTCTACTCATTATAGGATAAAAAATAACATTGATCATTATAAATTAATGTGGGTACCTAAGGGTACTAAAAATATTAACATTCAAGGATCCAAAGTTTGGGTACCTAAAGGTTGTACAACTTCTTCATATGTAGGGAACGTCTCGCACAAGACGTAATGAGTTGTGGTACCATGATAGTGGTTGTTCACATCACATGACGGGTAACAAAGAACTATTTATAACTCTATCAATGATTGAAGGAGGCAATGTCTCCTTTGGTGGTGGTGAGAAAGGTAAAATTGTAGGTATTGGTAATATTGGTAAGATACCTTCTCCCATAATTGAGGATGTTTATTTTGTTAAAGGACTAAATCATAATCTTCTTAGCATTAGTCAATTAAGTGATAAAGGCTTTGATATTTCTTTTAAACCGAATAAATGTATTGTTAGTATGAATGATAAAATTATTATTGTGTCTTTTAGAATATCTAATATTTATATGTTTGAGATGAATGAGCTAATAGATCAAGATGTAAAGTGCCTTGTCGTGGTAGATGGTGATCCTTGGATTTAGCACAAGAGACTTGGACATGCTAACATGGAGTTAATATCTAAGCTATTTAAGAAGAACTTAGTAAGAGGGCTACCAAATTTAACATATGTTAAGGATTCTACTTGTGAGAAATATGCTAAAGGTAAACAAACTAAGAATTCCTTCAAATCCATAAATAAGGTATTCACTTCTAAACCTTTACAATTATTGCATCTTGATCACTTTGGACCCATGCGTGTTGCCTCTCTAGGAGGTAACACTATGCTTTTGTTACTGTTGATGATTTCTCATGTTTTACATGGGTAATTTTTCTTATAAATAAAGATGAATGTTTTGAAGAATTCTCTTATTTTATAAAAAGAATAGAAAATAAAAAAGATTTAAAAGTTGTTAAAATTAGGAGTGATCATGGTGGTGAATTTCAAAATAAACTCTTTAATGATTTTTATGCTTATCGTGGTATAACACATGTGTTTTTCGCTTCTAGAACACCCCAACAAAATGGTGTTATTAAACGAAAAAATAGAACCATACAAGAGATGTCACGCACAATGATAAACTCTTTTGTATTGCCAAAATATTTTTAGGCCGAATCGTCAATACGGCTTGCCATGTTTTAAATCGTGTTTTGATTAGACTTACTTTCAAGAAAACTCCTTATGAACTCTTTTTGGCAAACCTCCACATATTGGATATTTTCATATTTTTGGTTGTAAATGTTTTATCCTAAATACTAAAGACCATCATGATAAGTTTGATTCAAAAATTGATGTTGGTATATTTTTAGGATATGCACCTAGAAGTAAGGCTTATAGGGTCTTCAACAAAAGAACACTTGTTGTTGAAGAATCTATAAATGTTATTTTTGATGAGACTAATATTGGTTTGCAAGATAGGTTGCCTAGGGATGATGATGATATCGAGGGAGGATTGGAGATCTTGCAAATTAATGACAAACTCTCAATGAATGCACAAAAGTATGGGGAAAACAACAACATACAAACTCAAGAAGAATTCCCCAAGGAATGGAAATTTGCCATCGGATCATCCAAAGGAACAAATAATAGGGAGTCCATCTCAAGGAATTCTAACTCGCTCAAAAGTCTTGATTTAGTGTGGTAATGTAGCCTTCTTATCCCAAATATAACCTAAACGTATTGATGATGCCTTAAAAGATGAGTTTTGGGTTTTAGCTATGCATGAGGAATTGAATAATTTTTAAAGAAATAATATTTAGAAATTAGTTTCTAGACCAAATAATACTTCTATTATTAGAACTAAATGGGTTTTTAGAAACAAGCTTGATGAACATGGCATAGTAACTAGAAATAAAGCTCGTTTAGTTGCCCAATGATATAATCAAGAGGAGGGCATAAACTATGATGAAACATTTACACCGGTTGTAAGATTAGAATCTATTAGGATGTTTTTAGCTTTTGCTAGTTTTAAAGATTTTAAACTTTTTCAAATGGATGTTAAAAGTGCTTTTTTAAATGGTTTTATAGAGGAGGAAGTATATGTTAAGCAACCCCCTGGTTTTATGGATCAATTTTTTCCTAATTATGTTTACTGGGTTCAAAAGGCTTTATATGGGTTAAAGCAAGCTCCTAGAGCTTGGTATGCTCGCCTCTCTAGTTTTCTACTTGAAAATGGTTTTTTTAAAGGAAAATTTGATAATACTCTCTTTGTTAGAAAATGAAAAAATGATTTCCTTTTAGTTCAAATTTATATTGATGATATTATTTTTGGTGCCACTAATGAATCTTTGTGCAAGGACCTTTCTAAAGTTATGCAATATCAATTTGAGATGAACATAATAAGAGAGCTCACCTTCTTTCTCGGCCTCCAAGTTAAACAATCTAATGATGGCATATTCGTATTGCAAAACAAATATGCTAGGGAGTTGGTGAAAAAATTCGGGATGGAAAGCTCCAAACTTGCCCCAACTCCAATGAGCACTACTATCAAGTTGGCTGCGGATGATAGTGGTGAAAAGATAGACCAAAAGCTATATTGAGGTATGATAGGGATTCTCTTTTATCTCACCACTAGTAGGCCGGATATCATGTTTAGTGTTTGTGCATGTGCACGTTTTCAAGCCTCGCCTAAAAAGTCTCATTTGGTTGCGGTTAAAAGAATTATCAAATATATTAATGGCACAATAGATCATGGTTTATTTTATCCAAAAAATACTTCTTTTGATCTTTATGGTTTTTGTGATGTCGACTTTGCCGGTTGTAAGGTAGATCGCAAGAGTACGAGTGGTACATGTCAATTTTTGGGTAACTTTCTTATCTCTTGGGCATCTAAGAAACAAAGTTGTGTTGCCTTTTCCACTACAGAAATAGAATAGATTGCCGCCGACTTATGTTATGTACAACTTTTATGGATGAAACAAAATTTGGTTGATTACGATTTGTATTTTCAAGATACAAATTTTTTTTGTGATAATACTAGTGCTATCAGTCAAAAAATTCTGTTTTGCACTCCACAACCAAGTATATAGATGTACACCATCATTTCTTACGTGACCATGTAGAGCGGAAAGATATATCCCACATTTATATTGATACTAAATCTCAATTAGCGGACATCTTTACCAAGCCTTTTAGTGACGAAGATTTTTGTCGCATAAGAAATGGTTTAGGTATGTGCATTCTTTGACTTTGTTTGTTTGTTTGTTTTGTTTATCATTTTCATATCTTACTATTTTCCTTTACGCACTCATTGTCATAACATGTCTAAACACATAAAATTTCCAAGAGGAGTGTTTGGGAGGGACCGAGGTCAATTGCAAGAGGAGTGGGTTGGCAGTAATGCCTAGGAGAGGTCGTAAATCTAAACACTTGAGGAATGTGACACAGGTAGGTCAACACTTGAGGTGTATTTTGTGAGTTTTTGCATATGTTTTATTTTGTATTGTGTACCCCTTTTTTGATGGTGACAAAGGGGAAGAGAAATCTCCTCATTTGTGCATAGTTAGGGGGAGTCTTATAGATAGGGGGAGCAACTATCTATAAGCCAAATAATCAATTTTATTTTCTCTTGAATAATGGTTGTTTGTCATCATCAAAAAGGGGGAGATTGTTAGCCTTCTTGTTTTGATGATGATTCACAAACACCATTATTGGTGCTAATTACTTATTGAGATATATTGCAGATTACAATTTGTTTGCATCATTGTTGGAGGATTGGATAGAATATGAGCTACAACGATGATATCTAAGGAGGTGGAGGCATAGTGATGAAGTAAAGTTTTCTAAGAGCACTACATACATGATAAGCTTCATCAACATAGAAGTAAATATCAAGACTAAAGCCATATACTTATATGTGAGGGATATTTGCTATTTTATTTTTTCTCTAGTACTTAATGTAGGCAAGTATCTTGTTAATTATATTTGAAGCTCTTGGGATAACACAGTTACATGTTTCAATACTCGTATTTTGATATTTTTAGTAAAACAATGATTTTCACAAATACAAGGACTTTTTTGCAAAATTCCTTTTCAAACAAGTTTATTATTATATTTATAAACTATTTCCAAAGTTTTACATTTTTTAGAATTTATTTACTATTTTTAAAAGACATTTCAAACTCATTTTCAAAACCAATACTGGCTGAAAAACTGTTATCGGTCGAAAGATGATTGTTATTAGTCGACTGATGAAACCCGCCAGAATCTTAAATAGTTTCTATTTCTATTTGGTCGACTGATCAATCGACTGATGATCTCATCAGTCGACTGATGATCTCCTCAGTCGACTAATGCATGAGATCAGTCGACTAATAAAACATGCCAGAATTGTCAAAAGTTTCTGCTTCTTATTTGATCGACTGACCACTCGACTGATGATCTCATCAGTCGACTGATGATCCAGTCAGTCGACTGACGAGATAAAAATGGCTTGTAACGGTTAGCTCATCATTTGACTGATGAAACCCGTCAGTCGACTGATAAGCCTCCAACGGCTAGTTTTGTGCAGATTCCTATTTCTTGATTTTTTGAGGATTTTTGTCTATTTCTTTGGGGCTTGGCTGTCATCTTTGTAAGCGTATAAAACTGCCTATAGGTCCCTTAACACAGCTCGACGATGCCGATCGATAAACAGACCATCGGGCGACGTATCCAAACATGACCGTTAGCCCGCAAACACCGAAGCCAAACGATACGCGACGAAGCGGAATAACGAGGCTACGAAGCCGACGAATCGTATGCGAGCAACGGAATGCATCCATTCGCGTGCGGAATCAAGCCAACGGTTTGGGGAGTCAACGAGTCATCCAAACAAGAGCGAACTCGGATGAATCGCAATCGAATCAAGATCAGTTTCGGATTCAAATTCAGAAGCGGGTCTACTGCCAAATCAGGTCAACGAATCGAATCCGAACCAATCAACCACAGAACCGGAAAACGGGCATAAAGAGGCAAAACGACAAACACCTAGAGGGGATCGGCCGAAACCGAACCACCTCAAGGTGGCTCGGCCCAAGCCGAGCCTCCTTGAGGTGGCTCGGTGGCCGAGCCACCCTAAGGTGGCCGGCCACTTGTGGCCGAGCCACCTCAGCCCAGATCTGTGCCTAGGCATAGATCTGGGTGCCTATAAATAGGCTAAGGGTGGTTCATTTTGAGGGGTTGGAAAATTTGGAGAGGCGAAGCCCTGCAGGATTCAAGACTCAGAACTTAAAAAGATTCAAACTTTGGGACTTCGAGGACTTGCTCATCCAGATCTGGTGCTCGGCGATCGTCAACGCCAAATAAGGCAGGTGTTCGAGAGGACCGGATCTCAAATCTACGCAAGCGTACTCCGGACCAAAGCTTGGTCTTTGATCCCGAGATTTGGGCGACTATTTCCTTGGTGAAATAATCCCCCCCGGCTATTATTTCCTTAGTAAAATAATACCTGTCGTACTGCGTAGATCCGACCAGATCTAGATCGCGCGGTGGTCAACGGATAAACTCCGGCGCAGGCAAACAACCCACGCAAGCGAGCGACCGCAAAACAGGAGCTCGTGATTTGTTCGGCAAAAGGAGAAAGTTGTAATCTTTTCTTTTCTTTTATTTGATTTTCATTGTAACCGGATCTTATAAAAAGACCGGATCTTTGTAACTCAAAAAGTTGTTATTTAAGATAGCAATGGAATCATCAATGAAGAAAGCAACAATTTTCACCGCGAACAATCTGGCGACCACAGTGGGAGCCACCGATCTCACTGCCGAGATCGGAGCGTCGCAGCCGCGGATCTCGATCCCGGTCGTGGAGGAGGTCGAATACGAATTCGACCAGCAGAAGTTCGAGGAGTACTTGTCGTCCTCGTCCGGATCAACCTCTCCCCGCAAGTCCAAGAAAATCTCCTCCAGGAGAAAAGCTCGTTGGTATGAAGATGTTGAAAACATCAACAAAGATCTCGCCCCGTTGGATGCCAAAGTCTCATTGGGTGAGATCCCTCCAATTTCCAACCAGGTCAAGCCGATTCCTACCAATTCCTCCGTCACCAAAGGAGTGGTGACTCTCTCGAAGAGAGCCCGCCAAAGGCGACGCCAACGCTTGGCCCGAGAATTCACGAAGGCAATGGAATCCACGGATGGAATCCGCCATAACGCGAGTCCGAAGAACAAGAGAGGCAAACTGCCTCAACAACCGATGAACGGCAACTCTTCTAAGCCGCCAACCAACGAATGGGTTCGTGTCAAACGGAATCGTTCGACACTTGAGGAGCGCATTCGCAAGCGCCGCGCACTGTCAGCGTAGGCACGGGCTCAATCTGAAGAAGCCCGTAGAAAACTGCAGAAGGAGGTGGTGAAGAAGCCACCCCCAACCCGCAAAGTCTGGAGGCCGAAATTCGAAGTGGCAATTCAGGCCAAAGAGCAACCTTTGCAACCTTCGAAGCAGGTTCAACCTCCGGCGAACCAAACGAAGTCGCCGACAATTACCATGGCTACTCCGGGAACTCACGCGAATCACCCCGGAGAAAGAAGTCAGTTTTGGAGCGCCTCGGCCCACTTCCCGTTGGACGATGCAAAGCTCCAGTTCAAGAACATTTGGGCCCGATGAAGAAGCCCCGAACGACTCAACTTGCTGGGGGTTGCCATCATTTTCAGCATGACAAGGAGTTCAAGGCTGCTGCGCGCGCCAATATGCGCATCGAAGTCCAGGAGCCCGCTGAGAACTGGCGCCCACAAAAGCATGTTTCGAGGCGCGTAACTTTTGAAAGCCCGAAGAAGGCAGTTCACCCTCAGAAGGAAACGTTGTCGTCCGATGACGATGACGTTATACCTGGGAAATCGGGCCAACACACGATAGGTTGCTCCGACTTTCAAACAGACGAGCTGTAC
>BQKN01062900.1:3742-33819 GCA_022839385.1 Asparagus kiusianus | reverse complement strand
AAGACAGGGGAAAATGGTGCTATGCTTTTGAATACATAGACTTCGTCCTTCTCACAGGAAAGACTACCCGGCGACGCTTGTTAAGCGTTGACTTCATCTCTGTCTTTTCTAAAAGCAAAGACAGGGGGAAATGGTGCTATGCTTTTGAATACATAGACTTCGTCTTTCTCACGGGAAAGACTACCCGGCAACGCGTGTTAAGCGTTGACTTCATCTCTGTCTTTTCTAAAAGCAAAGATAGGGGAAATGGGGAGAGGAAGAATTTTATATTCTATCTCCCAGCGCTGAAGAGGAAGAATTTTATATTCTATCTGCAGCTGAAAAAAAGAGTTCCAACGACCCTACCTTTTATAGGATTGGTCATTTGGATCTGAAGAGGAAGAATTTTATATTCTATCTTCAGCAGAAAACAGGAGACTCGGGGTGGGATCTCCACCCCCAGAATCCGAAGGATGAAACTAGAAGTGGGATCTCCACTCCGAGAATCGGAAAGTTCAAACGACCGTACCTTCAATCGGCTTGGACCTTGGAATCTGAAGAGGAAGAATTTTATATTCTATCTTCAGCAGGAAAGGAAACTCGGGGTGGGATCTCCACCCCTAGTATCGAAAAGATTCAAACGACCGTACCTTCAGTCGGTTTGGTCATTTGGATCCGAAGAAGCCCGATTTCTACCCTAACTTTCATAGGTTTGGTGGAAAAAGGAGCAAAAGCAACTTTTCGTTTATCGAAAAGTGGTGACTCGGTCTCAGTCTTGGCTAGGGTAAGCTTGACTAAGGGAGAGTGATGGAACAACCCTAACTTTTATAGGTTTGGTCGTCCGGATTGAAAGTGGACCTCTCGTTCATGGGAGGAATCGAGAGGGGATTTTGGTTGTGGTCCTAACTGTAGTAAGGTTTGACCAAGTGGGAAGTTTGAGAACGATCATAACAGAAAGGAGGTTTGATCACCCGATTTGTGGACCTCTCGTTCATTGAAGGAATCGAGAGGGGAATTTGGCTTTGGCCCTAACTGTAGTAAGGTTTGACCAAGTGGGAATTGTGTGGTGAAGACTATGAGTCGTCAAACACCACTGAAAGTTTTGTGAGGGAAGGTTAATCCATCGAATGATTAGATCTCATCCCAGCAAAAGAGTGTTTGTGAGAGTTAGAGTCTGACAAACAAGAACGTTCAGAATTCGAACGTGGATCTCTTGTTCATCTCTCTTACAGCGACCGGGTTATCCCTAAGAATACCCCAATGCGATATTCTTCCGGGAACTTCCCGGTACATCCAAATTTTCTGAGGATACTAAGGATAGTATCTTTTTAGGAATTTGCCATTTATTGGCACAGTGATCGGGTTATCCCTAAGAATACCCCAATGCGGTATTGTTCCGGGAACTTCCCGATACACCAAAATTTTCTGAGGATACTAAGGATAGTATCTTTTCAGGAATTTGCCATTTATTGGCACAGTGATCGGGTTATCCCTAAGAATACCCCAATGCGGTATTCTTCCGGGAACTTCCCGATACACCAAAATTTTCTGAGGATACTAAGGATAGTATCTTTTCAGAAATTTGCCATTTATTGGCATCATAAGCCGGTCTCCATCTTTGGTGACTAGGCGATATGCACCGTTCGAGTAAACTGTTTCTACTACGAACGGTCCTTCCTATTTAGGTTCAAATTTATTGAAAATCATCAGGAGACTGGTTAGTATCGGGTTATCCTTAAGAATATATATAATATTCTCCAGGAACTTCCCGATAGATACAAAGGAAACAGTTTATACTCATATACTCGTTGGAGTTTTGAAAGAAGCAGTTTATACTCGTATACTTTTCGGAGTGTGGAGATCGTTCTCATTCGGTTTGTTCTGCGATTGAGACGCCGGCTTCAACTAAGGCCTGTATCGTATTCTTGAGAGCGATACAAGTCTCGGTGGGATGAAGGACCCTCCTGTGGTACTCACAGTATCTCGGGTTTGAAATCTGGTTAGCTTCCTCCTGATTTTTGATAGGTGGGAGCTTGATTTTGTCATTTTCCAGAAGATATTCAAGGATGTCTGGAACATCATCGTCCTTGAAGGAGTATCGTTGTATCTGAAGCGACCGTTGTGGTAATCGCTCCCGTAGTAGTCGTCGCCATGATTGATTAAAATCAACCAACCTGGGCCTGAACTCCGGTTGACTTCCCTCAGCTTTCTTTCTTTTGGGATAACGCCTGACGGGGGAGGTGACAGGTTCGACCTCCCTCTGGTTCTCTTCACTTCTCACCAAATGATGTTGAGAAGAAGGAATTGAGCCACCCCCAGTGTCATCGAAAGGCGAGGTCATACCACCCCCAGTGTTACCGAGGGGTGAATCAGTCTTGATGACCATATCCAGATTCGGACCGTTGTCACTCGTCCTATTTGGAATAGGCGTGACTGGTGTAGCGCAACAGCTGGACCCTGCCTGATAATCAGGTTTAGGGGTTTTACCCTTTTCAGCTTGCAACTCTCTTATCTGTCGCATAGCCCATTCTATCTTACCCTCAAATTCTTCTTTCTGCTTGATTAACGCTTCTTGAACAATTTGAGTGAGTTGGTCAGGAGTGATTGTGAACGCCTCTCTAGTGCTTTTGGAAAGACGTGATAACTCTTGTAGAGTTATTTTCACCGGGATGTTAGCCAACTGGATCATAACATCGAAGTGGTATGAAGTATCTGAATTTCCCGGTTTATCTCTTCCAATCGGCCGATTGAAATGTGACTGCCTCAGGTTCCGGGTTTCTTGATGTAAAGGCTCTTTCCCTTTTTCCTTTTGTTGGACTTTCTCCATCGCTACAGGCGCTGGGGAAGTTATTGCAATTCCCAGTTCTGCCAATGTTTTGGAAGGAGCGGTTTTGGTTCCCAATTGCTCAGAAACATCCGGGTATTTGTGGTGATACTCATTCCCATTTTGAGTTGCTAAGGCTCCCTGTTCATCTCCAGAAAGCGGGAATGTTGGAATTCTGTCGTCGTCTTCTCCCGGAATAGCAGAAGCACCGTAACAGGATTTGTCTTTTGATTTCTTTTTGGATGAGGTCCCACTCCATTGTTCATCTGTGATCAAGTCTGGATGAACCCACAGAATCTCACCGTTTGAGGCCGTGTATGGCACGAGCCCTTTCTGGCGCTGCTTGTGAGGATCATCATTCACCGTCTTTACTGATGCATTTGCTACTGATTCATGTTGGAACCAGCTCGAGGGAACAGACCCGAAGCTAATGGACACCGCGTTCGCACCCACCTTCTTCTCCTTGGGTTGCTTCATAGTGATGACCCCTACATCAATAAGGGCTTGAATTTTATCTTTGAGGGCGTAGCATACCTTGGTGGGGTGGTGCATCGCTCGGTGAAATGCGCAGTACTTTGGATCATTGACCCTCTTGGCATCTTCTTGATCCTGGATCGGAGGCAACTTGATCTTGTTGTTCTCGACGAGGTATTTGAAGATACCGGGAATTTCATCTTCCCTGAATGAGTAGACCTTCGGGAACCTTGGTTCCCCGACCTTTTGCTTCTGGGGCTGTTGTTGCCACCTGGATTGTTGAGGCGCCTTCTGTTGCTGCTGTTGCGGCTGTTGCGGCTGTTGCGGCTGTGCTTGCACCTCAAATACCTGGTTTGCGACCATGGTATTTGCGTGCGCCTTTCCTTTACCCTTGGGGGTAAAATTTGGTTGTGGGGCATTATTTGGTATTTGCCCTCTCTCCGCCTTCTTCCTCTTGATGAATCGCTCAGCTCGCTCTCCCCGCACCTTCAGGTCTTTCCAGGTCTTTGGCGGCGCCATTCCCATAGCCTCCAGGATGTCGAGCGTCAAGTTGTTGTGGCAGGTTTCGAGGATGAAATCCTCGCTGACCGGATCCCTACAATTCATAGCTTTGTTCCGGAAGCTTTTCACGAAGTTTTCAACCGTCTCGCCATTCTTTTGCTTTTCATCGAACAGCGTGCCGATTGAAACTTCGGTATCATCATCAAAGAAGTTTGTTAGGAACATATCCTCCATGTCGTCCCAGTCGTTGATGCTTCCGAGCTTGAGACGGCGATACCAATCGAAGGCAGCTCCGCGAAGAGTGCCGACGAATGACCGCACCATGAGGGGCTCATTTCCGGAAATAATTCCTAAATGAGACTTGAAATAGATTAAATGTTGGGTAGGGGAACCCTTCCCATCAAACGGCGTAAAGTTAATCAAGTTAAACTTTGTCGGATATGGGATCGATTCCCACTCCCTTGGGTAGAGACAGGGTATACCAGACCTTTTTACCTCTTGAGCACTCATCAATGCGTTGATTTTGCTCTCCAGGTCTTTCATCTTCCTGTCTTCACTCGTTTCCGCCTTCGAGTGATCTTGGGGAGAAGTGACGTGGTCCTCTTTCACATTATCTTCTGCAGAACCACCCCCATTATCGATGTTGACAGGAGGGATATTGATATTATCCGCTTCCCGTTCATTCTCCTCCTGATTCGGAGTATTGCGACGACCGGGCTCTCCTTGGTGGACTGTCAGCACCGCGATTTGCTGATCATGCATCTCCCTCATTAGTTGCATGGCCATCTCCATCTCGAATTTGAATCTATCCTTTTGCTTGGCCAGGGCTTCTTCAAGTATCTTAGACACTTGTTCAGCACTGATCATGAGCGATTCGTAAGGTTGGCCCGCACTTGAAGCCGTGTCATCAGATGCCATCGCCGAGCAAGAGTCCGAATCAGCCTCTGACTCTTCTTCTTCTAAGGAGAGCCCAATTGGTACCCTTTGGTAATTCTTTTGGCCGCTGGTTCCGGGCCGCAACCGTGTCATACACCGGGATATCTCGGCAAGCTGATCTATGCTGAAGGGTTGTGTTGAATTTCCCCTGCCGGTCATGTTAACCGACACTCTTGGATATTCGTCTTCCCGGCGGGGCAGTTTCTTCTTGTGGAAATGCCTCGGCTTGGAGAGTCTTTCGAACACTGAGATTCTTCTTGGAAGACCGTTACAACAACACTCGGACAGCACCGCCTTAATGATGTTGGCACACGGGCAGCGGGGCTCCATGTCCTGCATACATCTTTTTCGGGGCTTTTCCATACCCCCAGCTCTGTAGTACAACTCATCAGCTTTGTAACTGGAGCAACCTACAGAATGTTGGTATGTGTTCCCCGATATAACACTCTCATCCTCAGATGAGTGTGCCTCCCTTCGGGGATGAGATGCCTTGTTTGATTTTTCAAGAGTGGCCCGTTCAATTTTACGCTTTTGCGAGCGTATAAACTGAACAGGCTCTTTTAATTCGACTCGCAATCCGATACGGTCGGTGATAGGGGATTTCCCTTTGTCAATTTTCTTGGGGAGACTGGTTTGACCCCCAGCTGGATTTACAACTTGGGGACCCTTCAATGGCCCCAGTCTTTCCTTAATAGGTACTCTTCCTCGATTCTCTGGTAGAGGGCCGAGGCGACCTTTCAAGGAAACTTTGGATGTTGAAGGGTCCCTGTTTTTACCTGGCTCCGTTGAAGGCGCCGGAACAGGAGGAACCACCTCTGATTTGGATGAACTTCGGGTGATGACTCCACCCATCTTGGTTGAAGGTGCTGGTGTTGGCAAAACTCGGGCAGCAACTCCACCCTTTTGTGTTTGAGGCGTTGGTTTTGGCTTTGGCAACCACACCCATTTGCTTGTGGATGGCCTTTTGGCCACTTCCTCTTTCTGTATCCCCTCCGCCTTTTGCAGCAGGGCTCGAGCATGCGCGAGCAATGCCTTACGCTTCCTGATGCGCTCCTCCAGAGTAGAGCGGTTCCTCTTCACACGAACCCATTCGTTCGTTTCTGTTTTGGAGGAGGAGTGGGTTGTTTGCCGGAGTTGTTGCTCTTGGCGATACTTGGATTTTAGATCCACATGGTAGCGGACCCCATCCATTGATTCAGCGGCTTTGGCTTGTTGTAGGGCGAGACGTTGGAGCCGTCTTTGGCGAGCCCTCTTCGATGGAGCTGGAGTGTCCTCGACCATCAGCTTTGAAACGGGAGGGAGAGCTTGAGCAGCAGCCTCGACCACGTTATGTGGTGCAAAGGCAGCGGCGGCAGCGGGCTCTTGGATCCTGGAGCTGGAATTCCCACGAACGTTCTTGGAAGAGGATGTCTTCTTGCGCCGGTTCGGGGAGGCAGATCTGGAGGAGGAGGAAGAGAGGTACTCTTCAAACTTCTTCTGATCAAACTCGTATTCGATCTCTTCGTTCACCCGGATCTTGAAGGCCGGTTGCGTCATGACGATCTCGGCGGCGAGATCGTTGGCTCCCACTGTGGTCGCCAGCTTGTTTTCGTCGAAAGTTGCTGTTTTCATTGATTGAAATCTGTTACAAGCAGAATGAAAACAAAGATTACAACCCTCTCGAAAATAAACGCAAGTCCCATTTATCGGTGCTTGCTTGCGTGGGTCTTTGGCCTGTGATGGGGATGTTGATATCCGTGGACCGCCGGTCGATCAAGATCCTTTCCGAAAGAATCCGGCAGAGTTTCGTCTATCCTCGAAGGGATATAGAAACCAACAGCTCCTATCACGGATGATCGAGATATTCGCTCTTCTTAGTATCACCGCTAAGGCGCAACACTAAGGGAAAAGAGAATAGGGTGAAGAATGAAGAAGGAGACTCCTTGATCCGGCAGGGCTTCGCCGCTCTCTTGAATACTCCGACTCCTCGCTCCAGCAGGGCTTCGCCGCTCTCTCCAAAAACTCTAAGGCAAGAGCAATTTCAAGCCAAGAGTAATCCAAAATCAGGGCCAAGAGAATGGAGACCCAAGGGGTCTATTTATAGGCACAAGAGGAGGCCTAGGGGCTGCCCATAAAGCGTTTCGCCGTAAAAGCATTTCGTCGTAAAAGCGTTTCGCCGTAAAAGCATATCGTCGTAAAAGCGTTTCGCCGTGTAACAACCTTGGAGACACCCCAAAAAGCGTTTCGGCGCAAAAATCATTAGAGACACCCCTGGGGTGTCTTGGTTTTGCCAAGACACCCCTTGGGTGTTTCGTCCTAGCCGGGACACCACCGGGTGTTTCGGTTCAGTCCGAGATTGTTCTGCCGTTGTCCCGCCGTTGACTTTTCGTCCGAACTCGGATTTGTATGATTTCGGATGCATTGGAATTCTGACGGTGAGCTCTGTAGATCCCATTGGTTGGATTATCAGTGGGATGATCGGGACGCGGTGGGCGTTGGTCCAATTGCGGCGATCGCGGGGTTTTCGGTCAATCTGTATCCCCGTGATTCTGACATTCTGTCGGCTCACGTAGTCCGTCGGTTCGCTTCAGTCGCTCACCGACGTCATTTGAACTCTTGTGAACCGGGTAGTGACGTTCAATCGTCGCTCGTTAACACCGAGCTGTGAGTGGGGACCTATCGGCAATTTTTGACGCCTACATGCCTAGGCATAGATCTGGGTGCCTATAAATAGGCCAAGGGTGGTTCATTTTGAGGGGTTGGAAAATTTGGAGAGGCGAAGCCCTGCAGGATTCAAGACTCAGAACTTAAAAAGATTCAAACTTTGGGACTTCGAGGACTTGCTCATCCAGATCTGGTGCTCGGCGATCGTCAACGCCAAATAAGACAGGTGTTCGAGAGGACCGGATCTCAGATCTACGCAAGCGTACTCCGGATCAAAGCTTAGTCTTTGATCCCGAGATTTGGGCGACTATTTCCTTGGTGAAATAATCCCCCTTGGCTATTATTTCCTTAGTGAAATAATACCCGTCGTACTGCATAGATCCGACCAGATCTAGATCGCACGGTGGTCAACGGATAAACCCCGGCGCAGGCAAACAACCCACGCAAGCGAGCGACCGCAAAACAGGAGCTCGTGATTTGTTCGACAAAAGGAGAAAGTTGTAATCTTTTTTTTCTTTTATTTGATTTTCATTGTAACCAGATCTTATAAAAAGACCGGATCTTTGTAACTCAAAAATTTGTTATTTAAGATAGCAATGGGATCATCAATGAAGAAAGCAACAATTTTCACCGCGAACAATCTTCACTTCGTATAAATACCCATCAACCCCATTAACTTCAGTTACTAATCTAGCATTGAAAAATCTCTTGAGTTTGTGTTTATCGTTCAAAAGAGCTTCAACTTTCATTTATTTTCACATCTTATAATCTCACATCTCTAGCTTCACTTGCAATCTCTTCCTCTTGCCATAGGGCTGGTGTAAGAGAGAGTTTTTCTTCCATTTGCAACTGTTGTGAGCTTGATCTTATAGAGATCTACTGTGTGGTTGTAAGATCTCGGTAGAGATCGTTGTGTAGAGAAGTTCTGGCTTCCAAACCGGGTGTGTTAGTAGAATTCTCCTCGAGAGTGGGGAGCGGTGACGTAGGTCGGAGGACCGAACCTCATGAACATACCGCGTGTCATCAATTGGCTAACTATTTCTAATCCCTACTCTTTTTTATTGCTATTGCTTTTTATATTTGTTTATGGTTTTTTGGAAAATCTTTTAATTCCATATTTATTATCCATAATCCCTATTCACCCCCCTCTGGGGCCTTTCATCATGATGTATCCAAACGATGAGAAGCACACCTTATTTAGGATGCCGCTCGGCATCTTCTACTACATAGTCATGCCCTTCGGCCTGATGAACGCGGGCGCTACATACTAACGAGATTTTTCAAGAGCACATCCAGAAAACCATCGAATGTTATATTGATAATTTGGTTACGAAGAGCCGCAGTAAGAACGACCATATCAAAGACTAGAAGACTATGTTCGATCTCATGTGATATCACCAATTGAAGATGAACCCTACAAAGTCTTTCTTAGGAATGTCCAGTGATAAGTTCCTCGGATTCATCATCACCATAAAAGGGTATCCATATTGATCTCGACAAAGTAAAAGCGATCCATGAATTGCAACCTCCAAGAAATCTCAAAGAACTCAGAGAGTTGCAAGGATGGCTGGCCTACATCCGCCGGTTCATCTCGAATCTCTCCGGAAAGTGTCAACCATTTTCTAAGCTCAGCAAGAAAGGTGTGTCATTCATTTAGGATGGCGCCTGCCAAAAAGCATTTGAGGATATCAAGGCATATTTGTCGAATCCTCCTGTTCTCATCATACCGAGGTTGGCAAAACCATTCCTGATCTACATCAAGGCAACGAACCACTCGTTGAGTGCTTTGCTTGCACAATGTCGATGACAACGGTCATGAGCAGGTGGTATACTATTTGAGCCAAACTTTGGTAGGCACCAAATCTCGATATCTAATGGACGAAGAGACCTAAAACTTCCATGGACGAAACACACATGGAGTGAGCAAGACATAAGTGGCACTCCATCTTTTGTGGGTGAAACATAGCTCCCGATCGAGTCGTTTCTTCGTTATTTCATCGACTCGTTGATTCACATGATATGACAACTCGCTTCATGAGCTCGTTAGCTTCCGTATGATATTAGATAATCCTCCTCAACTTAGATGATGATGTTTATCACCTTCTCTCTATCTCAAGCTACGTGCATGAACCTATAGGTAATTTTTAATGCCTACAAATACCCTCTCCAAAGTGTTTCAGTCTCGTTCTTTTGTAGAAGAGCCTGAAATACTTTGGATTTGATAGGTCTAACCTTCAATCGCTATAAAAGGACCTGTAACTAGCTCCAGTTCTTGAGTTCTTTAGTTCTTAGTCTATTTAGTATTTTATCGAATAGCTAAAATTCTTCTGGTGCTGCGTTTATCCTATGACCGTTATCGAAGTCTCGAACCAAAATTGGTGTGTTAATTTTTGATTTTAGCTCATGTCGTTGAGTTGATATTGAACTGACTATCTTCATTAGGGATTCGTATCTAAATTACGATCAAACTCCCTAGGATTATCCTCTTAACATGGAATCGAGTTGAGCCTTGCTTCGGCAAAAATGGTCGACGCGCTGAAGGGCGTTGACTTTCCTCAAAATGTGTTGATCACTATTGACTTATGGTTATATGTTGAAGGGCATTGACCTTCATCGCAACGCACTGACCGGCGTTAACTCTTGGGTATGAGTTGACCTGCGTTGACGCATGACTACGTGTTGATCGGCGTTAACCTTTATGGTTACGCGTTGACCTCTGTTGACTCTCTTCGCAACATGTTGACCGATGATTACACATTGAGCAGTGCTGACTCACGGGTACACATTGACAGGCGTAAACAGTGTTTATACTCATACGTCAATTGGAGTCTGCACAGTTTAGGCTCTTAAGGCATTGGAGCGGGGAGGACAAGTTTATACTTGTATACTTCTTAGAGTTTCGGGATTCAGTTTAACCTTGTGTACCCATTAGAGGTTCAAGAAGATGTAGTTTATACTCGTATACTCATCGAAGTGTGAATACGGACTTCAAATACAATGAATCGGGTGAAAACAGCCGATAATGTGTGAATACGAATGAAGACAATGCCCAGGACTTTGTTTTGGGCTGAGACACAGGTAGTGTCTCGGCCTTGGTCGAGACACACCTTGTGTCTCAGCCTTGGCCGAGGCACAAATTGTGTCTCTATTGAGGATGAGAGAGAGAGAGTGTGAGCCATAACTTCTCCTCTATTAGAGCTCTTAATCCCCTCATAACCCATAACTTGTCCTCTACTAGAGTTCTTAATCCCCTCTTTAAGCACCCTTAAACCATTCTTATAAAAAGTTTTGAAGCCTCAACTTCCCCTCCTCTTGCTCTTGGTCAAATTCCACCCTTGAAATCTAGGGTTTTGATTGGATTTTCAAGTTCAAAACATGGGCTTTCGCATTGGATTTTCAAGCTTTTGATTTGGGTAAGCTCCTGTACATAACTCTTGTACATTTGTTTGATTTTGGTTCATGAATTCGTGGGTGTGATTCAAGAGTTCATGAACTTGTATGTAAAGAGTAGGGTTTTAATCTCATCACTTGAGTTTGGGTTTTGGAGGGGATACTTGAAACTTGATTATGGGAATGTGAATATGGCCGAATTTTGAATGGGTTTTTAGCATGAGGAAGAAGTTTGAAACTTGGGTTTGAGGAACTTGAGGTTATGGCCGAAATTTGGGGGCTTGGGTTGCATACCCGTAGCCGAAATTTTGAAGGGGGGGTTTATTACAAAAGTGGCCAAAATCTTCTTGATGCTGAGAGTGAAGAGGGATGGTTGAAATCTTGATGAGTTCATACCTAGCATTGAGCTTTGAACATGAGGGGTATTTTGGGTATTTTGGCCAAAATAAATTTGAGGGGCTTTGGATGTAAATCGAACACGTTGTTTGAACGTATGGATCACGTAGGTTTAATTAGACTTCAACCATAAAATCCTGTGTTATTTGTAGGAATTTGGTTAAAGTTCATAATTTCCCTTTTAATTTTGGGTTCTTGAACTTTTGATTGTACCTGACTCGCTGATTTTCATTGTAGATTAGGAATGTCCTCGAGACGACCATGCTTTCACAGGAGTCTATCAACCTCTCAGCTTGTCGAGAGGGAGCCTCCTCCAGCTTCTTCATACGGGGGTCAGCTTTCATAGCTTTTGTAAATTTGATATTATGTGTATTGCACCCTCATTTGTCTCCTTTGCGAGTTATTCAGGAAGAACCGCTATCCTCTTTCGTGGGGAAAAATGCTTTGAAAGGCATGTTTTGCTTGGCCAACGCACATCTTAAGGCAAATAGGGCGATTTTATGCTATATTACACTCCGTAGGGCGGGGTATATTATCGTCTTATTTACGTGACAATGTACATTATCCCTCACATGCAAAACAGTTGAAATCGTCTCGCTAATTTTATAAGACAATTACTCTATCTCGCAGATTCATGAGATGAGTTCAACTTCTTGGAAATTTTTCTAACTACTTGTTATCCGTTTTAGTTAACTTTTCCCCGGATGTATTCCCGCCTTACGCATCGAGTGGTGGTAGTCGAGAGACCTTCACTACTACAGCCGACTCACTGCTCATTGCTACTACTCATAAGTTCAATCCGAACGGGCCTAAAGAGATTCATCGGCTAATACGTGATGGGGATCGTCGTACATAACGACAATTGATTATCGACACCTCACTTACTGGAGATTCTAGTTCTACTTAGGCTTTGAAGAAGCCGGATTATTTATTCGGTGATCATATGAAAGAAGTTCACTATATATTCCTTCTATTCCTTGAAGATGGGCATAAGTTCACTATATATTCCTTCTATTCCTCGCTAGTACTCATTTGCACGCCTAGAGACGCAAGCCGTAAAGCGGGAGATGTCTTGCTATCTTACAGATGATCATGAACGAGTCCATTGTGGATACATTACCCAGCAGAAGACTCGGGTTCTGATGGATATAATTACATTCGTGGTCTTCAACCAGGAATCTTAGGACTTGATACAACACCGCCGGATGAACTGTCGATAGCTGCTAATACAGTGAGGAATCGGCTTGCCCGACTCGGGAGGAAACTCCCTATGAAGGTGTAGGCTGTGAAAATTGCCTTAACTAAGGAAATCCGCCATTGAAAGTTCGATTACGCCTACAGGCTGGACTCGTTAGTACGGGCCAAGCCCATTTAGAGGCAGAACTCGCCTGCACAAATCGAGTTCCTTCAAGATCGCCTACACACTTAACTCGCCTACACGAGTCAAGTTCCCTCGAACTTGCCTACACACTTAACTCGCCTGCACGAGTCAAGTTCCCTCGAACTCTCCTACACACTTAACTCACCTGCACGAGTCAAGTTCCCTCAAATTCGCCTGTACGCTCAACTCGCATGCACGAGTAAAGTCTATCTAGGCACCAGGCTCGCCTACACGTCCAAGATGCCAGCCAGAGGACCAACAATCTCGTCAGAACTCGCCTGTGTACTAGGTGGCCACGATGTTGTGTACAAGGATGGGCCTTCCCATTTCCCACAACATGAAGGGAAGGACTACAGTGCTTCGAGCCCCTTAAATAGCCTCTCACGGTACAAATGACCCGTCAAGTCCATACAATCGCTAAGCTCGCCCGCGTACCAGACTCGCTCGTACGAAGTGGGTTCATCCAAATGATCAGATCTGCCTGCACATTCAAACCAATATCTAGGCGATCAGTGATCTCACTAGATTCGCCTGAGTACTAGGCGGCCGCAATGACATGTATAGGAATGGGCCTTCCCATTCCTCACGATGTGAGGGGAAGGAGTGCAGTACTCCAAACCCATCAGGCATGGCTTTTCTCAACACTAGATGGTCACATCCTATGATTCAGGGGGCGACCATGCCGTCTCTCCTCTATTTAAGGGCCTCTCCACAGGAAAGGGGTTCAAGGTTCGTTCATTGAGAATTCATTGATAGAATCAGCGAACCAGACCGTCAGCTTTCGGCTCTCGAGTGAGCGAAGTATCTACTCTTTACAACATTTCTGCACTGTAGCATCTTCCTTGAGTTCTCGGCCTTGATCGCCATTAAACTCGGAGACTCAAACTCGATCAACACGAGTGTCTACTGTGCACTAAAGCTCTCCAATAACCTTGATCGAATCGTCCAAGGGAAGCAGACTCAGTACGAGAACTAAGCGAGGCATCCTATCGCTACCAAAGTCCCCACATTAAACAAGGAGGGCATTCCATCCGCTTCTGTTATAATTTCAATTCATTAGTTTGTAATAAGCTACTCTTATCAATACAAATAAAATCTCTATTTTAGGAAATCAAAATTTACACCTACGGAAGATGACGACCACAATAGGAGAAACTATTTCCTCAACCGAAATGGTGGTAACATAGTTCGACGAGGTTACCGTCAGGACAACCGTAGAGTCCCTCGAAATCGAGTTCTATCAAGCCAAATACGAAGAGTATTTGTCTTTCTCCTCCTCCGTTGGTGATGTGTCCCGTAAACGCCACAGATTCGTGCGCAGAGGCTAACCTCAAGCAGTCAAGGCATCCACGGCTGAGGACTCTATCCGAGTCATGGTAGGGGAACCTGTTCCCCCTAAATCAATCAAGGCCGAGCCGAAGGTCAAAAACACAGGGCGAGAGACCGCCAAGTGGGTTGTCAAACGACCCTCGTAGGCCCTAGCTTGGGAAGAGAGGGTGGTTCAGGTTGGTGCATACCATGCCGTCACAAGCCGCACGGACTCCCCTCTCTCTAGAAGAGCCCGCCAGCGGTAACGACAGGCCCTCGCCCGGCAGGAGGCCCAAACCTTCGCCTCATATGATAGCCAGAATTATTATTCAGGTCTGATGAGTGTAAAGAAGCAGCCCGCTCAATGCTGGTGGGCTCGCCAAATCAGGCGAACCCTCGTGTTCAGGCGGACTTCGCTCTAATCGTAATATCCCCTGTTTCGATGGGTCTGGTATTCCTGACATTCTTGGCCACTCAGGCGAACCAGTCAAAACGGGCAAGCATGCCCACTCAAGTGGACTTCATTTCTCAGGTCATATCCCTAATGCAAACAGACCGCCCAGATCAGGCGAGCCTGTCCGACCAGGCAAGCCCTTGGAATCAGGTGAGCCTCATCAAGTCCACTCGACGGGTGACTGTTGCGAGTGAACGAGCCTTAACAACAAAGGCAAAAAAGTAGGCGAAACCTCCCAAACTCGCCTACATAAACAAAGGGTCGAAGTTCGCCTGTAGGTAAGAACTCGCCCAAGCGCGATGACTCGCCTGTCAAGGCAAACCTATCTAACTCCAACACTTAACCAATCTACCCAGCGTACGTAAGGGGGTTCATCCAAACCGCTCTCATGCGATCGCTTGGTTGTCCCCTCTGGTGCCGAGAGTTGTCGCTAACCACGCGCAGAAGATCTCTGGGGTTACTTAACTCGCAAACGAACCATACATGAGGCGAATCCTTAATATCACTATGAAAGGCTTATCTAAACGATACTCGCCGACTGCCAGTGTATAGGAACGGTGAAAATTTTGGTGTTCGAAAGGCTTGCTCAATGACCTTCCTAACCAAGATCTTCTTGCCAAAGGTGTAGCCACCAAAGAATGTGTGACGTCGATGATATAGAACTCTCGTCTGCTATGGTTAACATGATAGGGAAGGGTAAAATGTACTTCTAGATTCCCCAGACTTAGACTCCTTCCTAGGGCCTAGTCACCCGTTAGTTCAACGCGAGCATGATGGTATATTCCTACACACCCACAGTCGTACAGGAGTAAACATCCCACTCGATTATGCTCTCCTAACGCCCCCTTCTGATGGTGAAGAGAAAGTTTGCTCAACGGAGGCCACATCCCAGACATCACACTCGAGTCACGGCGAGTCAGCGAGGGTGCACATGGCTGAAACCTCGAGTGATCATACGATCACCCAAAAGTTTAAAGAACATGAGGTCGCCATCGAGTCCATAAGAGACATGTTGGAGCAACTTCTGAACATGAAGAAGAAAAATAAAAAGGCCACGCGTACCCCGAGGAAGCCGATGGGAGGCAAGGAATGGGAACCTACTCCTGACCAGACGATTGAACAAGAGGATAATGTCGAACTCCTGTCAGATCCTCCTCGAAGTCGTCGGCAGGAACATCGCGCACTGGGGGTACCACTCGGGACAAGAGATTTGACGAGTTCTAATACCAACTCAATGCCTTGAAGCTCCAACAAAACATGAACAAACTGGGGGTGGTCAAACCATATCCTATCGAGTGGGACATAGTCCCCTACCCGGCCAAGTTCAAACCCATCAGTTTGGTATAGTTTGATGGCAAGGGCTCACCCTCACAACACATCTATTACATTATGGCTCAAACCAGATTCCTCACCGGGAACGACGCCATCCTTTCCCGACTGTTCATCGGCACCCTCAAAGGGGTAGCGTTCGAATGGTTCCGCAAGTTAGAACCCAACTCCATCACATCATGGGCCGATGTGGAAAGACTCTTCTTGGCTCGCTTCTTCGATGATGACACCAAGGTATCGATGGTCACACTCCTTAATATTGAAAAGCAAAGGAAGTCAGAGTCAGTTAACGGTTTTGTGAAGAGATTCAGGAACCGATCAGTTCATTGTCGAGACCAAGTCTCCGAAGCCACGTTGATTGAGATGTGCTACAACAACCTTGTGATCCATATTCTGTCCAAGGTTGGCGCGGTAGAAACTCGAACCTGGAAAGAACTCATTCGCCATGGCGAGCAGGTTGATAATATGATCAAGAGGCTTGAGGCCGAGGAGACTCACTCCAAAAAGGGAGCTACAGAGCCGAGCGCACCTAAGAATCCTCCTCGATCGAGATGAAAGGAGATCATGGCCGTTGACTCCACTCCGGTCCCCAAACCAACCCAAAAGCTCAAGCCTAGGCCTTTTGAACAATGTTCCCTAAGGCAATATGACTTTAGGGAGGACCAAGTGGCGGCAACCCTCGATACTCTTATCAAGAGCAACAGGATTAAGCTACCAGAAGTCACAAAGCCTAAGGAGGCGAACAAAACCAGTGATCCGAGCTACTATGCGTACCATAGGTTCCTCGGTCTCCCTACCTCCAAATGTTATATCCTCAAGGATAAGCTTCAGGCCCTCTATGATGTAGGGGTCCTAAAGAAGTAGAAGGTACAGAAACAGGTGACCACGAATATAATCACTCTGAGTTTTGAAAAAGATCTCCCGGGGGTTCAGGCGCCAGCAGGAGTGGCTCCTATCCCCAAGCCAATCCTAAAGATTACTAACGACGATCCTCACAATCAACAAGGAAAAAGTTTAGTGTCTCAGATTTTACCATCAGGTCAAGTAATATGGATCCACCTAGACCTCCTCGGCGATGAGCAATGGGCTTCCAGGCCTTCGAGGAGGAACAAAGGTAAACCTTGCAACGCCATCTCCGCTATCCCAGATGAAGGCAAAACGGCAATAGCCGCCCTCACCGATTCTGATGAGGACGTTGCCGCCCTAGCCACCAGGGCTGGTAGAGAATTCGCTAAGAATTACCCTACAAAGATGGAGGATCCGGAGGGACCCTCCACGTGGCCACCGGCAATAGCCCCTCCAAATCCCGATGTGACGATCTCATTGGCAACCTTTCCATTTCAATGTACTCGTGCAGCTGAAAAGCATCCCAGCCAGAATCACCATGTACGAACTCCTGCATCTGTCTAGACCTACACGGGAGGCTCTACAAGAGGCATTGTCCGATTCAGAGGTCTTCGTCATGCACTTCTCGTCCACAAGAGAAGAAGATGTGGGAAAGACGTGCTTACAGTGCTGCTGTCAGGCCTCCGAACGGCAGGTCCCCTGCATCATGTTCACCTCTGAGGACATGCTAATTAAAAGCACTTCTCACAATCGACCATTGTACTTCACGGGGTACATCGGTTCCTCCAAAGTAGATCAAATCCAAGTCGACCCGGGATCCACGTTGAGCATTATCCCCCTAAAACTTATACAGCACCTAGGGGTGCCCCAGAAGCGTCTTTCCATGACAACTATAACCATCTTCGGCTTTAACTCCACTCGGATGAGGCCACTTGGCAAGATCCGCCTAAAGTGCCGAATAGGCGACATGAAGATAGAGGTCACCTTCTACGTTATCGATGTCGAGCCTTCCTACAACATGCTGTTGGGATGACCATGGATCCACAATAACTGCATTGTCCCATCCACATTGCACCAATGCCTAAAATACGTGGATGACTACGATCAGGTGAAAACAGTAGTTGACAACAAACAACCCTTCAAAGGAGTCGAGAACTACTTCACGGATTCTCTGCTTTACCAAGACTCTGACGAACTACCGGTCGAGGAGCTCGGAAGTGGCAACGAAGCGGATAGTAAACCCGAATACGGTGATAGTCTTGTCCTGAACATTTTGAATCGATTGTAATCGGCAACGAAAGCCACAATGTAACCAACGCTGTCCAGGCGGATGAGATTATTTTGAATGAGAAGTTCGACTTTGCTTACTTGTTATCTTGCCCATCATCCGAGGAAGACTTGCCCGACGATTCGATGTCGGGGCTGTACAACGACTCTTCCCTACACTTTCCCGTCTACTCGGCGTGTGTTACAAAGAGACAAACGATTAAGTCTTTGCAGGCTGTGTTTGTTGTGCCCGCCTAGGAGAGTTATCAATGGGATATCATCTTTGGTAGGATAAACCATCCCTTGCGCACATTGTGGGACGAATCTGAAGAAGAAGAACCCACACCTTAGTTTTTGCAATACAGTCAAATAGCAAAGTGCATGATGAGGGACATGGGCGACCGAGGACGGAAGACGGTCATCCGACCCGCCGATGTGCCTAAAGGCAAACCCTCGAATTACTTCACCAAGACTCGAAGAGGCTTGGGCTACATTTCTTCCTCATCGGAGTTATTCTACAATTTTGGTAAGGACTCTGACGAGCCCCACTCAGATGATTGATCATCAATATCCTTGGCATGGGACTCATACGTCAACATGGGCAACTTGTTCAGAGACCTCATGATCAATATGGCTATGACTGATCCTGCTGAAATGGCAGAGGACGATCAGGACCCACTTTATGATAAAACGTGGGATCACCACGTCAACGCTCAATGGAGCAGTCGCTTCGAGCAATGTGAACCACCCACTGAGGATGAAATCCTCCAAGTAAATATGGGCAAGGAAGCTAACCCCAAGCCCATTTTTATTAGTGGTAGCTTACCTCCTAATAAATGAGGACATGCTGGGCCTTGATCCCCAAATCGCCATGCATCACCTCAACATCAGCTTAGATGCCAAACCCGTCAAGCAATAGAAGAGACTGTTTCGTCCACAAATCATGGAGGCAATCGAGACCAAAGTAAAGAAGCTGATCGAATCCGGCTTCATCAGAGAGGAGCAGCACCCCGATTGGGTAGCCAACATTGTTCTAGTCCTGAAAAAGAACGCTAAGATCCGCATCTGCATTGACTTCAGAAACCTTAACGCCGCTTGCCCAAAAGATAAGTTTCCCTTAACCATCATGGATGTCATCATTGATAACACATGCGGGTTTGAGAGAATATCCTTATGGATGGATTCTCAGGGTATAATCAGATCAAGATGCACCCTGATGATGAAAAGCATACTTCGTTCAGAACTCCAATGGGGGTATACTGCTACACGGTCATGCCTTTCGGACTCAAAAGCGCAAGCGCAACTTATTAATGTGCCATGTGCATAATTTTTTGAGACTATCTATGAAAGACAGTCGAGTGCTATGTGGACGATCTGGTCGTAAAAAGCCATAGCAAAGACGACCATCTCCAAGACCTGAAAGTGATGTTCGAACTCATGAGAACTCATCAACTCAAGATGAATCCAACGAAATCATTCTTAGGGATGTCCAGTGGTAAATTCCTTGGATTCGTAGTCACGACAAAAGGGATCCGTATCGATCCAAATAAGGTAAGGGTGATCCAAGAGCTTCAGCCACCCCAGAATCTCAAAGAATTAAGGGGCCTTCAAAGGCGATTGGCTTATATCCGGAGGTTCATCTCAAACCTTTCGAGCAAATGCCAACTCTTCGCTAAATTGATGAAGAAAGGTGTCTCCTTTGTGTGGGACGAGCCGTGTCAGCGGGCCTTCAAAGAGATCAAAGCTTATCTCTCGAGCTCACCCATCTTGGTAGCTCCGATCTCAGGAAAGTCATTCCTCAGCTATATACGAGCCATGGAGCATTCTTTGGGCGCCCTCCTGGTGCAAAATGATGATGTTGGTCATGAGCAAGGTATCTACTACCTAAGTAAAACTCTTCAAGGCGCTGAGCGACGGTATCCCATGGTCGAAAAGGAGTGCCTAGCCTTGGTATTTGCTATCCAAAAGATGCGACATTACCTAGTTAGCCAAACCATCCATGTCGTTTCCCGGATGAACCCCATCCGAGTTTTCATGACGCAGCCCGCGGCCTTAAATTGGCACCTGGCCAGGTAGGCACTCCTGTTGTCCTAGTACGACATCCACTTTATGCTACAAAAAGCAGTCAAAGGATAAGTAATCTGTGATCTCATGGCCAGCCATCCGCTAGGGGTGAAGACTGACTTGTTCGAAGACTTGCCGAATGAACCCTCCGAAGTCAACACAACCTCCCTAGCAAAGGTTTGGCAGATGTTCTTCGACGTTGTGTCTCACGTCGGCATGAGCAGATCTTTCGTGGCAAGAGTGGGGGTGGTCTTTATTTCCCCATATAACCATGTGTTACCCTGAGCCTTTTCTCTGACTGAGCCATGCACCAACAACGCGGCTGAGTACAATGTGCTAGTCATCGTGCTCGAACTGACTAAGGAGTTGGAGATAAAGCATCTTGAAGCCTACGGTGATGCTCAGCTCATTGTCAAATAGATGATAGGAGAATACGAAGTTAGGAATGACGATTTGATCCCGCTTCATAAAACAACTATCAAACTAGTTGAGTCCTTCGAAAACTTCTGCATCGAGCATGTGCTTCGCTCTAAGAATACGCACGCAGATGCTCTGGCATCCTTAGCGGCTAACCTGGCCCTACTGCTAGGGACAGATCAGCGCGTCACGGTCGTGAGCCGATAACTCTTCCAGGCGGAAGAAGTTCTGGAAGCGAACACAACACACCAGGTTTCGGATCAACCCGACCCGAAAGTTTGGCGTCTCTCGATCATCGATTACATCTTGTACGATATGCTGCATGAAGACGTCAGAGAGCGAGAGTCTGTCCATCGATGCACCTCAAGGTTCTACTACGACTCGACAATGAAAGCGTTGTATCGTAGATCATATGACGGGTTGCTGCTATGATGTCTTTCAAAGACGGAAGCACAAGAAGCTCTGCGCAAAGCCCATGACGGTCCGTACGCCAACCGACACCACGCCTTACTCATTGGTATATCGCTGCGAGGCCATGTTACCATTAGAGATTCAAATTTCATCTCTCCGTATTGCTCTAGCGACAGGGATGATGACCATAGATAACCACCAACGGCGTCTCACGGAACTCAAAGCGCTGGATTAAAGGCGCCTTGAAGCACAGTAGCACATTGAGTTCTACCAAGCCCGAATAGCTAAGGCTTTCGACCAGAAAGTCAAGAGCCAGTCCTTCAAGGAGGGAGAATTGGTCCTTGCTGTTCGACGATCGATGATTCTCAACTCTAAAAAGAATGGCAAGTTCTAGCCTAAATGGGAAGGACCATTCATAGCAGAGATGGTCTATTCGAATGGAGCTTATCATCTTGTCAAATCAAACGGCAATAAGATCATGATGCCTGTCAAAGACAAATTCATAAAGAAGAACTACCCTTAGTCCTTCACCGTACTCCCACTGGTGCATGACTTTAAACTACCCCTTCTCCTCCAACCGGTACACGAGACTAAATTATTCCTAACTCGTGTACCCTGTCATATACATGAGTGTAAGACACTGCTAACGGGGAACCCCAGGAAGATACTACATATAGTGTTCTTAGGGATAACCCGAAACCCCCTATTCGGTCAAACCTTTCTACAGTTAGGACCAAAACAAACTATCAAGTTAATCCCCACCTCTGATAGTCATTCCTCCGTCAGTCTCATTCAACTGGATGATGGATCTCTTAAATCCCGTCACGTTAACTATTATCTCTTGTAAAATTAACTTACCAATCCTTTCTAATAGGATGGTGAGCCCACAGAGTTGCTCACATCGTAACAAATGATCCCATCAAGTTAACTGTTACCTCTGACAAAATCAACTTATTAATCCTCTCCAATAGGATGACAGGTCCTTATAGTTGCTCCGATCGCAACAAGATGCAATCATGTTAATGATCACCTCTGATGGCTGGCCCTGTTATTCCCGCGAGTAACATGGCTTAAGTAGTAACCTACCATACGATGTGTTACTACTCCGGTCAGTTGTTACACTCCTACGTCCCTAAACTACCTGACCTATTCTGAATATTCTAATACTCTCTTAGAATAATCGATGGGTAGCAGCCCACCATGTGATGGCTCTTATAACAATCGATTGTCACACTCCTACGTCCCTGAATGATTCGATTATCTCCACCCCATCATTCCCCTTAGTGACGGTGTCATCGATAGCAACCTACCAAGCGATGCGTCCTGTCGATCTTTGAGCGGCGACCTACCAAGCAGCGGGTCGTAGCTCGAACCCCACCCCGACCACCTACATGGGTGATCGGCCATTCTGGGCTAAGTCATCCAGCTTAACTACGACCTAACGGTCGAAGTTAACCCGACCCTAAGCTTTAAACAAACCAAGGGTAGAGGAGAAATCTTAGCATGAAAGCTTAAAAGAAGCTCCTCGATGACTCACCACGGTAGGGGAAGCAGCGTGGCTAGCCTGACTCGAGCAACAGTCAGTAAAGATAAGTTCGACTCACTAACTGCCAATGATTTTCTGAAGGTCTAAGACACAAATCAACACAAAAAAGCAAAGAAAAGCAGCATGTGCAAAACGGTGAATAAACCATAAGCATAAAACACCATTACAGACAGAGTTTTAAAATGTAGCAAGTGACAGTGGTACAAAAAAAGCGGAAAAAGAAGGAACATTCTAGATCAGCTTCAGCATACTGAAAGTGGCAATCCTCGCCTTGACGTCTGCAAGCTCCGCCACCTGCCTAGCTCAGGTCTCCTCCTGCCTCTGCTGAAGCGTGGCGAGAGCAGACTCACCATCCTCCGCTTCCTGACCCAGACCCTGGAGGGCTTGCGACACTCCGGTAGCGAGGCGATAGACCGTTGCATCCTCCGCTTGTCATTTCTTCAAGTCTTCTTCTCCCCGAAGGGATTCGACTTCCTAGAAAGAATAGGCATCGTGATAAGCATCCATCTTAGCTAGTAAAGCATGGTGTTGCTTATGCAGAAGTTTAAGCTGGCCTCCTTCTCCAGGATGCACCCAGCCAAAGTTTCGTGCTCGAATAGCGCACTCATTGCAATAGGCATCGGCTCGTCTTTAGGGTCAGCGTACACCAGCGCCTCCAGACGGTACATCAACCCCTCCAAACGATGGAGCTCTCGCTCGCATCGCTAGGTGAGTTGGGGGCCATCCACACACCAGATCTCCTCGAGAGTCTCGACCATGAAGGGGAGCACGTTATAGTACCTCCTAACTCCTTAGCTAATGAGGGTAGCTATCTCACACAAGTCGCCCTCCAGCTTTTAGAGGATGTCAAGCGTCGGGGCAAGGCTCGGATCAGCCAACCCCTTGGTCGTATCGGCAATGCCGATCGGCGCCACATCGGCACCGACGATGACAGAGGAAGAGGCGACCCCCTTCCGCTTGGAAGCATTTGGCTTGGTCTCGGGAGCCATGTCGAGAATAAGGAATGCTCTATGAAAGCCTTCTTCGGGCGAATACTTGTGAGCGCGAGAACTCTATTAGGAGAGGGCGAAGGCCTTATATGGAAGAAGGATCAACGGGTGAGATCCGCAGACTCGGATGAATCGAGCGGTTCAGATCCTCTATGGCATTTCGAATTCAACACCCATAAAAGCCGTAGCCTTTGGGACTCTAAACCAACGGTTCGGATCAAGCGTAGAAGGAAAGGCATTTCATCGCTTCGCAATTAATGCGAACTGACGCATCCACATCACCTTAGCTGGCGAGCACGTGGGTCCACAAACAAACGTGTAGGCTCCACTACACCTTGAGTTGGCATGTAGCTCGAACTCGCCTAAGTTTGAGTTTGCCTGTAGCTCAAACTACCTAAGCAGTTTGCCTGTAGCTCAAACTAGCCTAAGCTTGAGTTCGCCTGTAGCTCGAACTCGCCTAAGCTTGAGATCACCTACAGCTTAAACTCATCTAGCATGATCTCACCTGTAACGTGAGCTAGCCTAAGGTTCGGATCACCTATCATTGATGTAGAGAGCTAAGACATGCGTAGCGGTAAAGGCGGAAAGGAGTACATGTACAATGTATTGAGGAATCATGAAAACACAAAATTCATTTAGCAGTGGTTTTCAAAACAATACATTCGAACAAACCAAACAAGTCATAACACTACATCTTTCAATTTCATTCCATAAAGCTAAAAGATGTAAGATTCGCCTTAATCGCAGCTATCCTCTCAGCATGGACTGCGCGAGCCTCGTCCTCCACCTCCTGCCTGATCCTCACCTCCAAAGAAGCATTGGCTGCAGTGTCTTCTTGGCGCAACACTGGAAGAATACGCCTCTCCCTCATGAGGGCACCTTAGATAGTTTCACTCTGGATGCGTAGGCCCATCAGAGTCGATTCCGCCTTGGTACGCGGGGTATAGCCCCAAATAAACAAGGAAATAGCCGCCTCCAACTCGGCTTGCAATAGACGCTGCTGGTTATCCAAGTTAGCGATGAGAGACTCCTTGTCTTCTATGTCCCTCTTCCGGCCTTCTTGTTGCCATTCCTCGCGATGTCGAGCCTGGGATGAGAAGTACACCATGTCTGACTCTAGGTCTACATTCCGCAAGTCCTCTAACCTGGTTAAGAGTAGTTCTAGATTGAGAAGCTTCATCGAACAGTATATGGCAAGTTTGTAGTCGCCCAAGCGTCGGATGTTGGCCACGTGATCTAAGAGAGGCTGCTTGAGATCCACATAGGTGTCGCGGCCTTGATCAACGAGAGAGATCACTTGTTTTGTAGTGCTCTCCCATTCTTGAACATGCATTTGCAGATTAGCGGGGTCTGAGGAAGTCTCTGTAAGAGACTCCCCTCCTGGCTGAGGAGCAGGTAGTGAAGCGAGCGCAATCGCGGGTTTGGGTTCAGGCTCCGACCCCTTTGTGTTCGGATCTCCTCCAAGTGCTTACAAAAGAGACCAGAATTATGAACAAATGAGGTTCACACGTTGATTAACTGGTTAAGAGGCTTAAAAAGGGGAATACGGGCACGTCTGCAGTGGCGGCTTCATTGTCTCTCCCCCTCTTCTTCGAGATGGGTACCTTCACTCGCGGCACCATCCTGACCATGGAAGAAATGACGAACACTGCAACCTCTCCAATAGGGGGTAGAACCCTATATATAACCAGCCAAGTTCAGATCGAACGGCCACAAAGGAAGCAAGTCGGTTCAGAACGCCACGCTGATGGTCAGGATATAATGGTTGTGAGCATGATCTTTAGCTAACGGCCTACATCAGGCGTGGGAAATGAAGAACCTCCACCATACCGCCTTTAATGAGGAGCAATCCGCCCATGTTGTCTTAACTAACAAGCACGTGAGGTCGCGAATCAACATGTGACATGCACATGTCTAAGCTCGCCTATGGCTCAATTGTGTCCTGCAATCAGAATTTGCCTATGATGAGAATTCGCCTACGACTTGAATTCACCCTGCAGGGTAGTAAGAGACGACAACAATGAAGAACATATGCATAGACACATTGGGAAACCAGCAAAGCATAAAGATTTATCTTTTAACAAGTTTGAAGATAATACATTCGAACAAAGATATGACTCCACAGCCAGAGGAGTCACAACACTACATTTGAGAGTAAAATAAAGCAAAAATATCTTGAAACTACGAGCCTAAAAGCCTAATCCAGCAAGCTAAAGGTTGCGAGCTCTACTTTGACCTCCGCCTCTTCTCGAACCCGAGCCTCGAAGGTCGAGGCAGTGGCAGCATCCTCTTGGTGCAACGTCTGAAGGTCTTGGGTTGTCTCCTCAATAGCCCTACAGACTTACCCGATCTCAAATTGGGCCCCTCTCAGAGTCGCCTCCTCACGCTCCAACTTTGCTTTTAAGCTGGCAATGGTCAAAGTAGAGGCGTCCATCTGGGCCTGCAGTAAACACTAACGAGTCGTCAAAAGGGCGAGATGGGATTCCAAGTCAGCTATGCCCCATGCTCGGGTATCCTGATCCCACTCCCCCTAATGCCGAGCATGAGCCGAGCATCGCTCCCGATCAGGTCCTAGGTCCGCCTGTAGCCAATGCTCCAAGCGCGTCAGACGCGACTCCAGATAGAGTAGCCTCGTCATGCAGCGCGTAGCAAGTCGGGATTCACCCAGCCGCATGATGTCGGCTACACGGTCTAGGAGAGACTGCTTTAGGTCCGTGTAAGTCCTCTAACCAAGACTAACAATGGAAATCACCTGCTTCACAACGTTCTCTAGTTCCTCAATACTAGCTGATATCGAAAGGGAACCTGAAGCGACTGGCTCCTGGCCACGGGCTATACTGTGATAAGCGGAATCTCAGGGAAGAGTCCTGCTTCCGGCAGGGTAGCAGGCTGTGAAGCGGACGCGGTCACAGCTTTCTCAGTTTCGTCATCTAAAACAAAGATGTGTTTGGTTGCAGGCTCCTTGATGGCCGGCGCCCCTTCTCGAACTGCACAACACAGCAGAGAGGTTAAAATTATAAGATCCCCCCCCCCCCACTTGTGGGACCTTTAATCTACCATGAAAATTAGGTACAGAAGTACCTCCGACAGCTACGACTTCAGCAGCGGCAGAGGAGGAAGCCCCCTTCTCCTTCTTCGAGGATGATACTTTTGCTCGCGGTGCTCGCGGTGTCATCTCCAATAGCTTGAGTTCCGACCTCCCCCAATAGGGGAGGCTGACATTATATGCGCACAGCCTAGGCACTCGTCCATCGTGAAATCAAGCAGTTCAGATTGAACGGTCGAGAACGAGGCTGGACAGTTCGAGCTCCCACGCGAGCAGGACCGAGATTGGGAAGTTTTGGACACGATCTCTAGCCAAAGGCTCAGATCGGGCGCTGGGGAAGAGAAACCTCTATTACGCCGTCTTTAATGTGAAGCAACATGCCCACATCATCATAGCTGGCGAGCATATAGGTCCACAAGCAGACACGTGGCCCGTCGAGTTCGAAGCTCGCCTACGATTCGAGTTTGCCAGATGACTCGATCTCACCTGGCCTGAACCCGATAGGGGTTTGACCATGGCCCGGACTAAATCCCTTGGGCTAGAACCCACCCAATCCGAGTTTTCCTGTGGCTAGAACTCGCCTAATCTAAATTCGCCTATAGCTAAAAGTCGCCCAATTCAAGTCCGCCCCAACTAAGACTTATTCAGATCGGATTCCCCTATGACTAAGACTAGCCTATGTTGAGCTCATTCACAGTTGGGGATCATCCACTTTGAGAACAAAAAAAGGATGCATGCATGTGTATTGAATAAAGAGGACGAGGATTGAGGCAAAAGCATAATTTCATTCATTAGGAGAGATTCGGATACAACGATACAATTAAGTCAAGTTACAAATTTCTCAATTGCGACTCCACCTCGCGAACCTCCTGGATATGCTTAAGCTCGAGCCTATGTAGGACCTCTCGACGGATATCCTCCTCAGTACACAAAAGCAAGTACCACTACAACAAATTACACTTTTCCCGACGCTTATTCCCAACGCATGGTTAAATACATCGCCAAAAACTATGTTTTTCCTGACGATTTTAGTTAGCGTTGGCAAAGCATATATTTTTCCCCACGTTTATAATTAGCGTCGCTAAAAGTGTATATTATTTGTAACGTTTTAACTTAGCGTCGGTAAAAGTGTATGGATTTCCTGACGTTTTTTCATTTTCATCGGTAAAAGTATAGCTTTTAGCAACGTAAAAACATTCGTCGCAAAAAAGTATACATTTGGCAACGCACGTTAGCATCGGCAAAAGTGTAGCTTTTAGCGACGAACAGTTTTGCGTCACTAAAGATAAACATTTTTGCCGACGCTATATTGCGTCGGTAAAAGTATAGTTTTTAGCGACACAAAACTATTGCATAGCTAAAAACTATACATTTATCGACGCTTTACTATTCATGTGCGTCGCTAAATCCCCCCCCCCCCCCCCCCTTTTCATTTCCCCACCTACTTTTCCATTCCTCCCCCTCTTTTTACATTTCCCTCTCCATCTAAAACGCCCCACCCACCCACTCAACACCTCCTTCGTCCCCCTCCCTCTCCTCAGATCTCAGATCGTCCCCCCGCCCCTAACTGCCACAAATCCACCATCGATTTCATCCCCGACTTCGGCGGATCCTCATGGATCGCGTACATCGCCTCCTTGCTCCTCGTCATCTCCCACTTCCCTTCTCCCCTCAATGATTCCGAAACCCTAATTGGCCCCTCCTTCTAACAGGTCATCGATCCCACTGCTTCTCCCTCTTGCTCGAGGGTAGAAGACATAACCGATCTCCTCCTCCTCCCCCTCCTCAGATCTTAGATCTCAGATCATCCCCCCTACCCTCAACCGCCACAAATCCGCCATCGAATGGTTGCTATTGTGGTGGCTGATTTTTCTGAACATCTTAGGACAAACTTCGTAGAGAATTTGAAAGCATCTCTGGTATGGTTCCAATTTTATTTAATTTTGATTAAAATTTATTATATGCATTTTTCAGCACACACGAGTAGGCTGTCTGATTCATTAAAAATGCAATCAAAATACCTAACTGGCTTTCTATTTTTTCCTAATCGAATCAGAATAATCTATTCATATGTTTTTTATTTGATAGTATTTGCACTTTGATTTTCTTGAACAAGGGCTCTGCAGAGGATTCTGTTCCCTTTTTGAGACTGGTTCATGGGCCCAGAGCTAAACATCTGAAAAAAACAAAGGTCGAATTTTCATAAAAGGCCCAACCTGTTTAGCTCCTACCATGGATTCTGATTCCTTGAAGCTTCTCCCGGTTATCAAGTATCTTCTACAAGAACGATCTCATGAAACAGTCACAAGACTCAAACCTCATATAAACTCCTTTTTTGTGTTTCAGATATTATTGAATTGATTATTTGAAGGCAAGATTTGCATCAGTTGGAGGCATATTAAGGATAAGTGCATGGCTTATTTTATTTGTTGAACTGAGTGCAGTACATTCAAAATTTTACTTCAAAATTTTACCACATTTCCTCTTCAATGGTTATTTGTTGTTAAATTTAATGATCTGATTGTTTTACAAGAAGAATAAAAGGAACATCTTCTATGTAGAGCAAAGTTAAGAAATGATTAGGGTCAAGTTGTTATCATTAGTTAATACTCTGTTAATGCTTGATATAAGTTGGAAAAAAATGCTATGGTTTCTGTGGACTTGTTAAACAATGATTAGTCACTAATGGGAGCTAACAAGCGTTTGTTGTGGTTGTGTTACCAGTGACGTGGATCACCTCTATGCAATTGATTGCATTGGTTCACGTAGCCAGTGAACTATTTATGTGTAGCATAGATTTATTATGCAAAAAAAATATGAGAATCTTGAGTTAATGGGTTTTCATGCGTCTTTCGTCTATCCTGATCAATAGCAGAGATGAAGTTTTGTGACAAAGATCCATCTGATGAAGATGGATGCGCTGGTTTTAGAGAGATCATCATACATAATTGTCAATTGGTAAAAAAAATCTACAAGTCTCATTAGGAGCTTTTCAACTTGAAATTACTTGGCAGTTTAGGAAGATTTATGTGTTAGTTACAATAATGACTACTGCAATAGTGGTCCCTAGAATTATGTCTTAAGGATATCATTTTTTTGGGCTGGGTTTGTAGAAACTTCCATAACGGGAGTAGAAGGGGAATAAATTGGAAAGAACTTTTATGTAGATTTCATGAGAATGGCTTAATTTCATGCATCATCATTCATAAACTTGAGTTATTGTCTTTAATTATGCACTTTAATTTGCATATCAAATCGAATACCTTTTCCACTTTGTTCATTGTAGACTGGGAAGTTTGATTTCATGATCTCGCATATAGGAAAGAAGTGATGATGTTGTTCGAACTTTGATCCTTTGACATCTAACTTTGATCCTTTGTTCAGCAAGTCTCGCGAGATCTAGACCTTTTGGCTTTGCTTTAGAAAATTAACGTTTTGCCAAACTTCCATGCATGCTAGCTCTTGAGGTTAGTTTTGGTCTCATTCTGGTAAAGTAGTTCTAGAACGCATAGTTTAGGATTTTAGCTCTTAGTGATTGTTTTATATGTTGTTTAATGTTAAATCCTAGCTAAATTTAATTTTCTAATTTCCCTAGCGCCAGTAATTCTTTTATGCTTTCTATTATCCTTCCTCTCGTTTCTTCTTTTTCTCCTGTTTTACATTTACTGTCTATTTCATCTCATCATTCAAGACAATCTGCAAAATATAGTATATTATATATGCGACCAGTGCCTTTTGTCATTTAGCTTGTTAGAATATAAATTTTCAAGTAATAAAAAAGAAAAAAGAATGTAAGTTAAAGAAAACCCGAATTGATGGTCTCCTTGCTAAATGGCCAACTTTAGAACCCATTAAATCACTTAAATTCATTCCAGAT